>DWRP01000004.1:0-135024 GCA_018231245.1 Gorgopas trochilus
TGGCCGTCAAGCGCAGAACATCAACGACCTACCTTCACGAGGAGAAAGCCGCCTATGGCTGTTCAGCTAATTAAGGACGATAACGGAAAAGCGCAGTACGTCGTTATTCCCTATGATGAATACTTTCGTATGTGCTTACAGATGACTGAGATTGACGACGAAACCGACGACGATCTGGAGGATATTGAAGTCGAACACGATTGTTATGATGACGTAGGATTACCCGGTGAAGTGTGCGACGTCATGCATAACGAGAATGTCAGCCTGCAGGCCGCGTGGCGCATCCATTGCGGGTTATCACAGCAGGAGGTGGCGGAGAAACTCGGCATCACCCAGTCCGCGGTGTCGCAGCTTGAAGCCCTCGACTCCCGCCCGCAAAAGCGCACCCGCGAAAAGCTGGCGGCCATTTACGGCTGTAAGCAGGAGCAGATCAGCCTCTATTTACCGAAAGAGGGTTAACAGCACTTCGCGCCGCCCTTGCCGCCGTATCGCGCCTCCTGGCGTTCGCGGAAAAATTCCTCGTAGGTCATCGGCGTCTGGTCCGGATGGGTGACGCGCATATGCTCGACGTAGTTGTCGTAGTCCGGCACGCCGATCATCATTTTGGCGGCCTGGCCTAAGTATTTGCCTGCTTTGGAAAGGGTGTCGAACATTATTCGGATCTCACGGGAAGTGTAGGCCGGGTAAGCGCTAGCGCCACCCGGCACACGGGTTAATGCGCCCCTTTGGCCTGGGTCACAATCTGGTCCAGGTTTTCCGGCATCGGCTCATACGGCGTCTCTTTTGCCGTCGGCTTATCTTCCTTCAGGGCCGCCAGCGCGGTCTTGAGAGAATACAACGCCAGCACCACAACCACCACCATAAAGAAGATGGTCAGCCCGGCGTCCAGGCGGTTGTTGAACACCAGCTGCGACAGCTGGGATTCGGTGTACTGCGCCGGGATTTTGCCGCTGTCGATCATCGACTGGAACTTGTTGGCAATCGCCAGGAAGCCGACCTTGTTATCCGGGCTAAACGCTTTCTGCCAGCCCGCGGTCAGGGTACAGATCAGCAGCCACGCGGTTGGCACCAGCGCCACCCACGCGTAGCGCTGGCGCTTCATCTTGAACAGCACCACCGCGCAGAGCATCAGCGCCATGCCCGCCAGCATCTGGTTGGCGATGCCGAACAGCGGCCACAGGGTGTTGATGCCGCCCAGCGGGTCGACCACGCCCTGGTGCAGGAAGTAGCCCCACGCCAGCACGCACAGCGCCGTTGCCAGCAGGTTTGCCGGCAGCGAATCGGTGCGCTTCAGGTTGGGCGAAATCACCCCCAGCAGATCCTGGAGCATAAAGCGCGCCGCGCGCGTGCCCGCATCCACCGCCGTCAGGATAAACAGCGCCTCGAACAGGATGGCAAAGTGATACCAGAACGACACGTCCATCAGCCCGCCGAGCGCGCCGTGCAGAATGTAGGCCATCCCCACCGCCAGCGTCGGCGCGCCGCCCGCGCGAGAGATGATCGACTGCTCGCCCACTTCGTTAGCAATGTGCGTCAGCGTTTCAGGGGTAATGGCAAAGCCCCAGCCGCTCACCACCTGCGCGGCAGACGCCACCACGTCAACGGTTCCGGCAGGGGCCAGTACCGCCATCGGGCTGTTCATCGCGAAGTAGACGCCCGGGTCGATAATGCAGGCGGAGACCAGCGCCATAATCGCCACGAAGGACTCCATCAGCATGCCGCCGTAGCCGATCAGGCAGGCCTGATTCTCATTCGCCAGCATCTTCGGCGTGGTGCCGGAGGCAATCAGCGCGTGGAAGCCGGATACCGCCCCGCAGGCGATGGTGATAAACAGGAACGGGAACAGGTTGCCGGTCCAGACCGGGCCAGTGCCGTCAATGAACTTGGTCAGCGCGGGCATGGTCAGCGTCGGGCGCATAATCAGAATGCCGATCGCCAGCCCGACGATAGTGCCGATTTTCAGGAAGGTCGAAAGATAGTCACGCGGGGCCAGCAGCAGCCACACGGGCAGTACGGCGGCGACGAAGCCGTAGCCCACCAGCATCCACGTCAGCTGTACGCCGGTAAAGTCAAACCACGGCGCCCAGGTCGGGCTTTCCGCCACCCATCCGCCGGAGATAATGGCGAACACGAGGAATACCAGGCCGATGACGGACACTTCGCCAATGCGCCCCGGGCGCAGGTATCGAATGTAGATCCCCATAAACAGCGCCAGCGGAATGGTAAAGGCCACGGTGTAGGTGCCCCAGGGGCTGTGGGTCAGCGCTTTTACCACGATCATTGCCAGCACCGCGAGGATGATCACCATGATCATAAAGGTCGCCACCAGCGCGATCACGCCCGCGGTGGCGCCCATCTCCTCTTTTACCAGCTCGCCAAGGGAACGCCCGTCGCGGCGGGTAGAGACGAACAGCACCATAAAGTCCTGCACCGCACCGGCCAGCACCACACCCGCCAGGATCCAGATCATCCCCGGCAGGTAGCCCATCTGCGCCGCCAGCACCGGCCCCACCAGCGGGCCCGCGCCGGCGATAGCGGCAAAATGGTGACCGAACAGCACTTTTTTATCCGTCGGCACGTAGTCCAGCCCGTCGTTATGGCGCACGGCTGGCGTCATGCGCGTCGCGTCAACGCCGAGGACGTTCTTCGCGATATAGCGGCCGTAAAAACGATACGCGATCAGATAAATACAGACCGAAGCGACCACAATCCACAGCGCGTTTATCTGCTCGCCCCGATTAAGTGCGATATAGCCCAGGGCAAAGGCTCCCACAACGGAGAGCCCTGCCCATAAAAGGTATTTCCCTGAGTTGTTCATAGTTGTTGTCCGTTGTAGTGGAACAGTGAGATGTTACATTTTGTTTCTAGAACAACCGCTAAAATTTAACAACTTTGAAACGCAATAATGCGTGGTCAAACCAGACATTTACACCACAGTGTTAAGCCGATCACTTTCCCCCTGCTCCCGCTCAGTCGCTGGTCACATTTTTATCTTTTTCAGCCTGTGACGCCGTTACGAAATGATTTGCATCATTTTTTTTGCGCAAAACATCGCCAGAATGAGCCTGCGCACCCGCGCATTAACAAGGAAAAGGATATGAAAAGTTCAGAACCTCAGGAGTATAAGGTCGGGCCCGGCGCGTACTTTGCGCTGGCTTTTGCTGCCGTTTTCTTCTCCGGCCTGTTAGGCGGCAAAGAGTGGTACGGCGTGTTTGATTTCACCACCCTTAACGGCGCGTTCGGCAAGGTGGTCAGCAAGGCCAGCCTCGACGACGGCGCGTTAACCACCGCAACCAGCGCCTTTCGCGGCACGGGTGGCAGCGGCGCGATGGACGGATTTCTCTTCGCGCTCGGGCTGATCCCGGCGGTTATGTTTGCGCTCGGCATGATCAACGTGCTGGAGCACTACGGCGCGCTGCGTGCCGCCCGCAAGCTATTAACTCCGCTGCTGCGCCCGCTGCTGGGCATTCCCGGCACCGCCGGTCTGGCGCTAATCGGCAGCCTGCAAAGCACCGACGTCGGCGCGTCGCTCACGCGCAACCTGTCCGATGAGGGGCAAATCAGCGAAACGGAAAAAGACGTTTTCGCCATGTTCCAGTTTTCCGCGGGTGCGATGATCACCAACTTCTTCTCCTCGGGCGCGATCCTCTTCACGCTGGTCGCCGCTGACGGCACCGCGGCGGTTCCCGCCTCGATAGGCGCCTGCGTCGCCGTGATGTTTATCATGAAAATCGTCGGCGCAAACCTGCTGCGCCTGATCCTGACGTTTACGGGAAAACCCGCCGCCGCGAAGCAAGGAGAAGCCGCATGAGTGCGCCACAGTCTAATCCGGTTATTACCGACGTCTTCGTCGAGGGCGCGCGCAAGGGCTGGGGCATCGCCACCAGCAGCACCCTGCCCAACGTGGTAATGGCGTTTATCATCATCAAGGCGCTGGAGATCACCGGCGCGCTGAAAGGGCTCGGCATGATCTTCGCGCCGCTGATGGGGCTGTTTGGCCTGCCGGGCGAAGCGGCCGCCGTGCTGATCGGCGGCTGGATGTCGATGGGCGGCGGCATCGGCGTCGCCATTGGCCTGTTTGATAAAGGCATTCTGACCGGGGAACACCTGGCCATTCTCGCCCCGGCTATCTACCTGATGGGCTCGCAGGTGCAGTACCTCGGCCGCATCCTCGGCGTGATCGGCACGCGCGCCAAACGCATTCCCCTGATGATCGCCATTTCGGTGGTCAACGCCTTCTTAGCCATGCTGCTGATGCGCATCATTCTCTGAACAGGACGTAATCATGAATCTTGACCACTATATTGAAGAGCTAAAAACCCTGGTGAACGTGGATTGCGGCACCCAGACCACCGACGGCGTCGCCACCGTGGCGGGCATTATCGAAGCGCTCTGGCAGCGCGAAGGCTGGCACGCCGAGCGGGTCGACCTGGGCGATAAGGTTGGCCCCGGCGTCTTCGTCAGCAATAAGCCGCAGGCCGAGCAGTTCGACGTCCTGCTGGTTGGCCATCTTGATACCGTATTTGCCCCCGGCACCGTGGCCGAGCGTCCGATGAGCGAAGACGCGACCCGCCTGTACGGCCCCGGCGTGTCCGATATGAAAAGCGGACTGCTGAACATCCTGTGGGCGATGCGCGAGCTGGATGCCGCCGATAAGGATCGGCTGGCGATTGCGGTGGCGATGAACCCCGACGAAGAGACCGGCTCGGTCTACTCCCACGCGTGGATCGGCGAGCTGGCTAAGCGCTCGCGCCGCGTGCTGGTGTGCGAAGCCGCGCGCGCCGACGGCTCGCTGGTGAAGGCGCGCAAAGGCATGGCGGGCTACCACCTCACCTTCAGCGGCGTGGCGGCGCACGCGGGTAACGATCCGGAAAAAGGCCGCTCGGCGATTACCGCGCTGGCGCACGCCGTGACCGCCATTAACGCGCTGACCGACTGGGATTGCGGCACCACGCTGAACGTCGGGGTCATCCGCGGCGGCAGCGCGGCCAACGTGGTGGCGGACAGCGCCTTTGCCGAACTCGACGTGCGCTTCTGGGAGAATGACGAGTACGAGCGGGTGAATCAGGCGCTGGGCGCGCTGTGCGAAAAAGGCTTTTTAGAGGGCGTGACCACCACATTAACCCGCGTGAACCACAAGCCAGCGATGGCGGCGAGTGACGCCACGCAGCAGCTGATGCAGCTGGTCGAGCGGGCGGGCAAAGAAGAAGGGATCGCCATCACCTGGCAGGCGGTCGGCGGCGGCAGCGACGCAAACCACACCGCCGCGCTCGGCATTCCGACCCTCGACGGCCTGGGCCCGATTGGCGCGGGCTTCCACAGCCCGGCGGAGTGGCTGGATAAGGCGTCGATTGAACCGAGGATTCGGCTGCTGAAGCGGGTTGTGTCGATGCTGTAAAACACCGCCCGGTGGCGCTTCGCTTACCGGACCTACGCGTCGAATGTAGGCCGGGTAAGGCGAAGCCGCCACCCGGCAATTCTGCGCAATACTACCCCAGCACCATCGTACTCAACCGGCACGTACAGCACCGCCTTCCCTGCTCGTCGAACACCACAATCTCCCAGCTCTGGCTGGTACGCCCCAGATGCAGCGGCTGGCACACGCCGCGCACCTTGCCCTGCGACACGGCGCGGTGGTGCGTGGCGTTCAGCTCGGTGCCCACCACGTTCTGACCGTCGCGGGTCATCAAAAACCCGGCCATTGAGCCGAGCGTTTCCGCCAGCGCCGCGGACGCCCCGCCGTGCAGCAGGCCAAACGGCTGATGGGTGCGCGCGTCCACCGGCATCTCCGCTTCCAGCGTCTCGTCGCCGAGGCGGGTATAAACGATGCCGAGATGCGCCACCATCGTGTTCAGGCTGGTGGCGTTGAGCTCCTCAAGGGATAAATGCCGTTTCCAGATCATCTTACGCCCCCAGCGTGGAGCCGCCGTCCACGACGATATCCTGCAGGGTGATATGGCTGGCCGCGTCGGACGCGAGGAACAGCACGGTGCTGGCAATCTCCTGCGGACGGGCGATTTTGCCGAGCGGAATGCCGAGCTTGAACTGCTCGCCGAAGCCGCGAATGCGCTGCTGTTCCGCGTCGTCGCGGGTCCACAGGGTGCGCTGCATGTCGGTGTCCGTTGAGCCTGGCGACACCAGGTTACAGCGCACGCCACTGCCCGCCAGCTCCAGCCCGACGGTCAGCGCCAGGCTTTTGAGCGCCGCCTTCGACGCGCCGTAGGCGCTCATGCCGATGCGCGGCGTGTGCGCCGCGTCGGACGCCACGGTAACGATCGCCCCGCCCTGCTGGCGGCGGAACTGGCCCATCGTCTGCTGGAAGAGGTTAAACGCGCCGCCGACGTTGACCGCGAAGGTCTGCTGCCAGTCCTCCTGCGAGAGCTGCTCCGTCGCCCCCATGCGCAGAATGCCCGCCGCGTTGACCAGCACGTCCAGCCGCTCAACGCGACCAAGCAGTCGCCCGCAAACGTCACCCACCTGCGCGGCGTCCGCCACGTTCAGCGTTTCGGTTGCGAAGGGATAATCGTCCAGCGGGAAGGCCAGGTCGAACCCGGTCACGCGGGCGCCCGCCTCGCTAAACGCCCGCGCGGTCGCGTACCCGATGCCCTTTCCGGCCCCCGTGACCCACACGTTTTTGCCGGTAAAATCAAAAACCATCACTTCACCTCGCGGGAGAGCAGCGCCCACCAGGCGTCGATCGTTGGATTTTTTGCCAGCATCACGAAATCGATATCGCCGTGCACTTTGCGCCAGCGCGCGGCCAGCGCCATCATGCGCACCGAGTCCAGGCCGTAGTCGATCAGGTTTTCGTCGTCCATCGGCTCGTCGGATTCGTCCAGCAGCGGCAGCACCACCTCGCGCAGCGCGGCTTTCGACGCCGGAACGGACGGCAGCAGCTCGTCGGTCATCACCACGCGCCCGGATCGTCCGGCCACGTAGTTCAGCGACATCAGGTGCTCGTCGCGGGTGAAATCCGCCAGCGCGTCGGCGATGAAGAACGGCTTGATGTCGCGCATAAACGCGTCTGTAGCGGTGGTCATGCAGCCGATGTGGGCATACACGCCGGTAATCAGCAGCTGGTTGCGTCCGGTCTCTTTCAGCATCAGCTCCAGCGGCGAGCGGTGGAACGCGCTGTAGCGCCACTTCACCAGCACGGTGTCCGCCTCGTCGGGCGCAAGCTCGGCAACGATGCGCTGCTGCTCCGGCGAGCGGGTCAGCCCCGGCCCCCACATGTCGTTCAGCAGCGCGCGGTCTTCATCGCTCTGCTCTTTCGGCTGGGCGGTATAGTAGACCGGAATGTTGTGTTCTTTGCAGTACGCGCGCAGCTTCGCGATGTTCGCCACCACCTGCGCCATCATCGGGCTGTTTTCGCCCCAGAAGTTCAGGAAGTATTCCTGCATGTCGTGGATCAGCAGCGCCGCGCGCTCGGGCTCAAACGCCCAGTTCACCTTGTTGGTCGGCAGCTCTGCCGCCGTTGGCAGCGCGTATGCGGTTAATTTTGGGATAGCCA
The DNA here is from genome assembly GCA_018231245.1 of Gorgopas trochilus. Taxonomy (NCBI): domain Eukaryota; kingdom Metazoa; phylum Arthropoda; class Insecta; order Lepidoptera; family Hesperiidae; genus Gorgopas; species Gorgopas trochilus. The sequence goes on from DWRP01000004.1 coordinate 7,511, forward strand.
TACTCTTTTTCCTCAGCCCTGTGCGCGTTCCGCGAGCCACAGGCGCAGCTGTTTCTTATCGACTTTGCCAACCGGCGTCAGCGGAAGCGCGTCGACGCTCTCCACGCGGTCCGGCAGCTTAAATTCGGCAACGCCCTGCTCGCGCAGGAAGCGGCGCACCTCGACCGCGCGCAGCGGCTGTTTAACCACCAGATACGCGCAGCTTTTCTCGCCCAGCAGGCTGTCCTCCATGCTCACCAGCGCGGCGTGGATCACCGCCTCGTGGCGCAGCAGCAGGTTCTCGATCTCCTCGGCGGCGATCTTCTCCCCGCCGCGGTTGATCTGATCTTTTTCGCGCCCCTGCACGGTGATGTAGCCCTGCTCGTCGATGGCGATCAGATCCCCCGAACAGTAAAAACCGTCGGCGTCAAAGGCGCTGGCGTTGTGCTCCGGGCTGTTGAAATAGCCGCGGAAGGTGTACGGGCCGCGCGTCATCAAGCGCCCCACTTCCCCGCGCGGCAGCGGATTGCCGTTCTCGTCGGCGACCCACACCTCGTCGTCCGGGCACATCGGGCGGCCCTGGGTGTTGATAATCCGCTCCGGTGCGTCGTCGAGGGCGGTGTAGTTCACCAGCCCTTCCGCCATGCCGAACACCTGCTGAAGCTGGCAGCCGATCTCTGCCGGTATGCGCGCGGCGAGCGTGGCGGAGAGCCGCGCGCCGCCGACCTGGAGCAGCGTCAGTGAGGCAAGCTGCGCGTTGCCCGCGCCGTCGGCGATCGCCTGCAGCCACAGGCTGACCGCAGGCGGCACCAGCGAGGTGACGGTAATCTGATGTTTTTCAATCAGCGGGAAGCAGAGCGTGGCGCTTGGATCGTTCGCCAGCACCACGCGGCCGCCCGCGGTGAAAATGCCCAGCGAGCCCGGCGAGCTCATGGCGTAGTTATGCGCCGCGGGCAGCGCGTTCAGGTAGCGGGTTTCGGCGGTGATGCCGCAAATTTCGTTGCTGCGGCGGATGCTGTAGTCGTAATCGTTGTGCGTGCGCGGGATCAGCTTCGGCGTGCCGGTGCTGCCGCCGGAGAGCTGGAAGAACGCAACCTCATCGGCGGGCGTCGGGGTCGCGGTAAAGCCCTCCGCACGGCGGGCAATCGCCGCTTCCAGCGCGCGTTCGCCGCTATCCCCGCGCAGCAGCACCGCGCGCACCGAGCGGTGTTCGTCCACAAAGGCGTTGAGGAAGTCATCATTGGCGAACAGGGAGTGGTCGCGATCGGCAATCAGCACCGCGGGCTTAATCTGCGCGGCGTAGGCGTTAAGCTCGCTGCGCTGATGGCTGAAGAGCGCGTTGACCGGCGCGACGCCGATTTGCAGCAGCGCAAAGAAGGTGATGTAAAACTCGGCCACGTTGCCCAACTGGACCAGCGCGGTCTCCCCGCGCTTGACGCCCTGCGCCTGCAGCGCGGCGGCAAGGTTGTTCGCCGCCTGATGAAACTCGCGGTAGGTGAGCTGGCGCTCACCGTCGATGATGGCGACGGCATCGCTCTGCGCGCGGTCGGTCAGAATGTGGGTCAGCGGCAGATCCTGCCAGTAGCCTTTTTCACGGTAGCGGCGGGCAAAATCCTCGGGCCAGCGGGTAAAGGGAATAGTCATGGGGATTCCTCAGTGCAGGCCAAACACGTTCAGCATGGTGGAAAGCTTCACGCCGGTTTCACGCCACTCGCCGATCGGTGAGGAGGCAGGGACAATGCCCGCGCCGGCAAACAGGCGAACGCGGTTTTCGCGCAGGCGCGCGCAGCGGATAGTGACCACCCACTCGCCGTTGCCCTCGCTGTCGCACCAGCCGACGATGCCGCCGAACAGCTCGCGGTCGAACGGCTCCAGCTCGGCAATGAGCTCTTTTGCCGCCAGATGCGGGAAGCCGCTCAGCGCGGGCGTCGGGTGCAGCAGGCAGGCCAGCGTCAGCGCGTTTTCGCCGTCGCGCGCGTCGCCCTCCACCGGCGTGGCCAGGTGCCACAGCGTCGGCGTGGTGATCAGCTGCGGTGACGCAGGCATGCTGAGGTGGTGACTGCGCGGGGCAAGCACGGCCTTCATCGCCTGGGTCACCAGGTCGTGCTCGTGGCGATCTTTTTCCGACGCCAGCAGCCTGTGGCCCGCCTCGCGGTCGAGCACGTCGTCCGGCTGACGGCGCGCGGAGCCCGCCAGCGGCAGCGAGCTAAAATGCGTCCCCTCTTTGCGCAGCAGCAGCTCCGGGCTTGCGCCGAGCAGCGCGCCGCCGTCTTCCAGCGGCACGTGGAAGTTATAGCTCGCCGGGTTCTGGGCGATCAGGCGCTCCAGCAGAGCCCCGGCGTCAATGTTTGCGTCGGTGGCGATATCGATCAGGCGCGACAGCACCACCTTATTCACCTGCGGCGTGGCGGTCAGCGCCGCCGCGCGGGCCACCATCTCTTCAAATTCGGGCTGCGGCGGGATCTCGGTGCGCTGCGCGACCTTCAGCGCCTGGGCGTCGGAAAAATAGCGCGCGGACTGCTGGCGCGCCGGGCGCGAGAAGGTTTGCCATTGTTTGGGAATAAACAGGGAAGACGGCTTGCGGGTGTCGAACGGAATAGCGCCCACCATAATCGGGTGAGCAATGCCGCTGGCCTTCGCGGTCTGGAAAGCCTGAGCGAGCTTTTGCTGGAAGCGCCCGGCCGGATCGTCGCCGCCAGCGGCGGGTTCAGCAAAGCGGGAAAAGCAGCCTGACGTGGTAAAACTGCGGTAAGGCGACATAAAGAAAAAGCTGTCTGATTGCAGCGTGGTCGCGGTGTGCTGGATGTCCTCAGCCAATGACGTATCCATATCATCCTCCTTAAAATGATAAAAGTAGCAATAATGATTATCATTTATATTTTCGACCGCTAACCTAATCCCAGACCGCCTCACTGTCAACCGCAGAGCGCGCAACTTGTGCGACTATCGCTTGCATCGCGGCGGCGGAGTTATGAAAATGAGAAGCATTAACCTCAATAAAAACAGGATCACGTGCCGTGAAATTCTCCGCGCTTTGCCGAAACGCCCTTCTTTTAGCCGGGATTTGGGTTTTAGGACTTACCTCAGCCACCGCCGCCGACTGGCCGCGTCAGGTTACCGACGCCCGCGGCGTCCACACGCTTGAGAGCAAACCGACGCGCATCGTCTCTACCAGCGTGACGCTGACCGGCTCCCTGCTGGCCATTGACGCGCCGGTCGTTGCCAGCGGCGCCACCACGCCCAACAACCGCGTGGCGGATGCGCAGGGCTTCCTGCGCCAGTGGGGAGAGATTGCGAAGCAGCGTAACGTTGCCCGCCTTTACATCGGCGAGCCGAGCGCCGAAGCGGTGGCGGCCCAGATGCCGGACCTGATTTTGATCAGCGCCACCGGGGGCGATTCCGCGCTGGCGCTGTACGACCAGCTTTCCGCCATCGCTCCGACGCTGGTGATTAACTACGATGATAAAAGCTGGCAGGATCTGCTGACCCAGCTCGGCGCGATTACCGGGCAGGAGAAGCAGGCCAGCGCGCGCGTTGCAGAGTTTGATAAGCAGCTGGCGCAGGTGAAACAGCAGATGAAGATGCCGCCGCAGCCGGTGAACGCCATCGTCTACACCGCCGCCGCGCATAGCGCGAACCTGTGGACCGCCGAGTCCGCGCAGGGCCAGCTGCTGCACCAGCTCGGCTTCACGCTGGCGGAGCTGCCTGCCGGGCTGCAGACCTCAAAAAGCCAGGGCAAACGCCACGACATCATTCAGCTGGGTGGGGAAAACCTGGCGGCGGGCCTGAACGGCGAAGGGCTGTTCCTGTTTGCCGGAGACGAGAAGGACGCAGAGGCGATTTACGCCAACCCGCTGCTGGCGCACCTGCCGTCCGTGCAGAACAAACGCGTCTGGGCATTGGGCACGGAGACGTTCCGCCTGGATTATTACAGCGCGATGCTGGTGCTGCAGCGTCTGGATTCGTTATTTAAATAAGCGCAGCGCCACCGGACCTTTTGTCGGGTGGCGGCTACGCCTTACCCAACCTACAGGGTCGGCGGAGTGCAAAATGTAGGCCGGGTAAAGCGCAGCGCTACCCGGTAAATTCCACCACATTAAACCGGAGCAGGCTCCTGCCGGAACCGCCGCAATTCCGCCAGCGTCACCAGTAAAACCACGCCAATAATCGCCAGGACAAACCCGCTGCTGCTCGCCGAGGCCACCGGCGTCATCACGGCTCCCAGGCCGCCGAGGATCGCCGCGCCAATCGCATCGCCCGTCACGTTCTGCGCGGTCCACAGGCCGTTGATGCGCCCAAGCATGCCTTCCGGCGTCTGGGTCTGGATCAGGGTGTACTGCAGCAGCGAACTCACCGCGCTCAGCCAGCCGAACATCACCAGGCACATCACGCCCAGCGCCCAGACGGGCATCAGGCTAAAGAAGCCGATGGCGATAAACGACGCCAGCGTCGACGCCAGCATAATCAGCCCCGGACGCGCGCTCTGCGCCAGATTGCCGCTGGTCAGCGCGCCGAGCGCCGCCCCCAGCGGAATAGCCGCATACAGAATGCCAATCTCCGAGGCGCTCATCCGCCACTCGCCCGCCAGCGCCGGGTACAGCACGCGCACCGCGCTCGCCATCGTCAGCAGGCCGCCGATCAGCGCAATGCCGCCGATGAGCGGGTTGCTGAAGAGAAAGCGGATCGCCGCCATCAGCGACGTCAGCGGATGCTCGCGCGGCTGCGGCGGAGGCAGCAGCAGCGGCAGGCGCAGCAGCGTGAGCGTGGTGATAAACGTCCCCGCCGCCGCCAGCCCGTAGTTCCACGCCACGTTGCCGGTCGCCAGCAATAGCCCGCCCACCATCGGCGAAATCACCGAGCCGAGGCGGACGGTGAGCATCGTAATCGCCCCCGCCTGCATCAGGTTTTCGCGCCCCACCAGCGCGGGCGTCGCCGCCAGCAGCGCCGTGACGCCGAGCGAGGCAAAAAAGCCGTCCCACAGGCCGAGCGCATAAATCGCCATCAGCGACGGCTCCGGCAGCAGGGCGTTCAGGCACAGCCCGATAAAGCCCACGCCGCAGGTACCGCGGGCCAGCAGGATCAGCTTTTTACGCTCGTAGCGGTCCGCCAGCACGCCGCCAACCATCAGGCCGATAAACATCGCCCCGCCGGTTAAGGTCACGGAAAGCCCCACCAGCCAGCTGGAGTGCGTCATCGCCTGGATCTGCACCGGCACGGCCACGCCGAGCAGGCCGAGGGACAAAATGGAGATAAAGCGGGCGATAAAAACGGCGCGATACGCCGGATGCGTTTTCAGCAGGCTGAGGTTGAGCAGCCAGGATTTTTGATTCATGACAAGGCCTTGTGCGTATTTCTATCCATTCCATGGGCGCACATGCTAACATAGCCAAATAAGATAGATAACGATAATCACTATCATTATCAAATCATGGATGTTGCTATGTCGTTTTCCTCTTCCGCGGTGCGCGCCCTTGCCGTGCCCGCGTTATTGCTGCTGTTGATCCTTGCGGCTGCGCTCAGCCTGCTGGTCGGCGCGAAGCCGCTGCCCGCTTCCGTCATTATTGATGCGCTCTCGGGCACCTGCACGAGCGCCGACTGCACCATCGTGCTGGACGCGCGTCTTCCCCGCACCCTTGCCGGGCTGCTGGCCGGCGGCGCGCTCGGCCTTGCCGGAGCGCTAATGCAAACCCTGACCCGCAACCCGCTCGCCGACCCCGGCATTCTGGGCGTGAACTCCGGCGCCAGCTTTGCCATTGTCGTCGGCGCGGCGCTGTTTGGCTTTTCGTCGCCCACCGAACAGCTGGCCATGGCGTTCTGCGGCGCGCTGGCGGCCTCGCTGCTGGTGGCCTTTACCGGCAGCCAGGGCGGCGGGCAGCTTAGTCCGGTGCGCCTGACGCTGGCAGGCGTGGCGCTGGCCGCGGTGCTGGAAGGCATGACCAACGGCATCGCCCTGCTCAACCCGGACGTCTACGACCAGCTGCGCTTCTGGCAGGCGGGCTCGCTGGATATCCGCACCCTTGACACCCTCAAGGTCGTCGTCATCCCGGTGACAATTGCCGCCGCCGTCGCGCTGTTCTTAAGCCGGGCGCTCAACAGCCTGAGCCTGGGCAGCGACACCGCCACCGCGCTCGGCAACCGCGTGGCGCGCACGCAGCTAATTGGCCTGCTGGCGATTACCGTACTCTGCGGCAGCGCCACCGCGGTCGTCGGCCCGATTGCCTTTATCGGCCTGATGATGCCGCACATGGCGCGCTGGCTGGTGGGGGCCGATCACCGCTGGTCGCTGCCGGTGACGCTGCTCGCCACCCCTGCCCTGCTGCTGTTTGCCGACGTGCTGGGCCGCCTGCTGGTGCCGGGCGAGCTGCGCGTGTCGGTGGTGAGCGCCTTTATCGGCGCGCCGGTGCTGATTTTCCTTGTACGACGCAGGCGCGGAGGTGGCGCATGATGGCCCCGTCCCGTCGCTTAGTGACCAGCCTTTCCCTGCTGGCTCTCGCCATTGTGCTGCTGGCCGCCTGGAGCCTGCGCAGCGGCGCGGTAACGCTCGATTTTACGCAGGTCTTTAACGCCCTGCTCGGCAACGCGCCGCGCAACGTCACCCTCGTCGTAACCGAGTGGCGGCTGCCGCGCGTGGCGATGGCGATCCTCGTCGGCGCGGCGCTGGGCGTCAGCGGGGCGATCTTCCAGTCGCTGATGCGCAACCCCCTCGGCAGCCCGGACGTGATGGGCCTGAACACCGGGGCGTGGAGCGGCGTGCTGGTGGCGATGGTGCTGTTTGGTCAGCACCTGACGGCCATCACCGTGACGGCGATGGCGGGCGGGATTTTAACCTCGCTGGTCATCTGGGCGCTGGCCTGGCGCAACGGCATCGACACCTTCCGCCTGATCATTATCGGCATCGGCGTGCGCGCCATGCTGATGGCGTTCAATACCTGGCTTCTGCTGCAGGCCTCGCTGGAGACGGCGGTCTCGGCCGGGCTGTGGTACGCCGGATCGCTCAACGGGCTGACGTGGAGCAAGGTCTGGCCCGCCGCGCCGCTGATTATGCTGATGTTTGTCGGCGCGCTGCTGCTGGTGCGCCGCATGCGCCTGCTGGAGATGGGCGACGACAGCGCCTGCGCCCTGGGCGTGAGCGTCGAGCGCTCGCGCCTGATGCTGATGCTGGTGGCCGTGCTGCTGACCGCCGCCGCCACGGCGATCGCCGGGCCAATCTCGTTTATCGCGCTGGTGGCCCCGCACATCGCGCGGCGGGTCAGCGGCACCGCACGCTGGGGCTTAACCCAGGCGGCGCTCTGCGGTTCGCTGCTGCTGCTGGCCGCCGATCTCTGCGCCCAGCGTCTGTTTATGCCTTATCAACTTCCGGTGGGCGTGGTGACCGTCAGCCTCGGCGGGATTTACCTCATCGTCTTGCTCGTTCAGGAGTCACGCAGGAAATGACCGATTCAACAACCCGCTTGCGCGGCGAAAGCTTAACCCTCAGCTACGGCAAGAAAATCATTGCCCGCGACCTGAGCGTTTCCATTCCGGACGGCCACTTTACGGCGATTATCGGCCCGAACGGCTGCGGCAAATCGACCCTCTTGCGCACGCTGAGCCGCCTGATGACGCCAACCGAGGGCAGCGTGTTCCTCGACGGGGAGCAGATCCAGCGCTTCGCCAGCAAGGAGGTGGCGCGGCGCATCGGGCTGCTGGCGCAAAACGCCATCACGCCGGGGGACATTACGGTGCAGGAGCTGGTGTCGCGCGGGCGCTATCCGCACCAGCCGCTGTTCACCCGCTGGCGCAAAGAGGACGACGCGGCGGTGACGCGTGCGATGCGGGCGACGGGCATTACCGACCTTGCGCTGCAGAGCGTGGATACGCTTTCCGGCGGGCAGCGGCAGCGGGCGTGGATTGCGATGGTGCTGGCGCAGGAAACGTCGATCATGCTGCTAGACGAGCCGACGACCTGGCTGGACATCAGCCATCAAATCGATCTGCTTGAGCTTCTGAGCGAGCTGAACCGCACCCAGGGGTATACGCTGGCGGCGGTGCTGCACGATCTGAATCAGGCGTGCCGCTACGCCACGCACCTGATTGCGCTGCGCGACGGCGAGATCGTGGCGCAGGGCGCGCCGAAGGAAATTGTGACGCCGGATCTGATCGAGCGGATCTACGGCATGCGCTGCATGATTATTGACGATCCGGTGGCGGGCACGCCGCTGGTGGTGCCGCTTGGAAAACGTGCGGTTTGATGTCCCCTCACCCTGACCCTCTCCCCAAAGGGGAGAGGGGACGATTACACCCTCTCCCCTTTGGGGAGAGGGCTGGGGTGAGGGGCTTTTGACGTTATCCCAATATCTCCTTCAACACTGGCCCAATTTTCTCAAACGCCTGCGGTGAAATGATGTCCACGTGGGCGCAATCCTGGCTGTACACCTCCAGCTCCGCCACCCACGGCGCCCAGGCGGCCTGCGGATCCATCGTGCGCGTGCGCTCGGCGACGAACAGCGTCGCCTTGCCGTCAAAGCGCGCGCTGTGCGCCGTGGTGAGCAGGCGCACCGCGTCGGCGTAGTTGCCCTCGATGGCGTTAAACAGCTCGCTGGAACCCTGCCCCTGCTGCGCGGCGATAAACGCCTGACGCTCGCGCTCGATCTCCGCCAGCACCTCCGGGTCGAGGCCGTTGGCCTCTTTTTCCGCCCAGTTCTGCGTTTCCGGCGGCCAGGTGTCCAGCAGGCCGAGGAACGCCACCGCTTCGCCCTGTTCGCGCAGTCGGGCAGCGATGCCCTGTGCGAGCGTGCCGCCAAGGGAGTAGCCAAACAGATAGTACGGCCCCTGCGGCTGCTGCTGGCGCAGCGTGTTCATGTGATGCTCAATCACGCCGTCGAGATCCGCACGCTGCTGCATGGGTCCGTCCGGACGCGGCGACTGAATGCCGGTAATCGACCAGCGCGGGCTGAGGTAGCGCGCCAGCACGCTGAACTGCCAGGCAAAGCCGGACGCCGGATGGAAGCAGAACAGCGTCGGGCCGTCGCTTTCGCGCAGCGGCAGGATCGTTTCATAGCCAAGACGCTGCGCCTGCTCGTCGCTCATCGCTGAGTCCAGCAGCGCGCTAAGCTGGTCGACCGTCGAGGCGACCATGATCTGCCCCGGCGTGACCCGGCGGGCAAACGCCCGGCTAAGCCGTGCCGCCAGGCGCATCGCCAGCAGCGAGTGGCCGCCGAGGGCAAAGAAATCGGCTTCGATATCGTTCACCTCGCAGCCCAGCAGCGCGGAAAACGCCTGCGCCACGGCGTGCTCGGTTTCCGTCTCCGGCGCGCGGCCGGAGGTCTTGCTGCTCAGCTCCGGCAGCGGCAGCGCCTTGCGGTCGAGCTTGCCGTTGGCGCTGAGCGGCAGCGCGCTGATTTGCACCAGCACCACCGGGACCATGTGCGGCGGCAGCTGCGCCCTGAGCGAGGCCAGCAGCGCGTCGCGATCCAGCGGTAAACCCGATTCAGAAACAACGTACCCCACCAGCTGGCGGGCATCGCCGCCGGTGGCCGCCGCCTGGTTAAAGACGCACGCGTGCGCCACCGCCTGCGCCACGTCCGGTAGCGACAGCATCGCCCGGTCGATTTCGCCCAGCTCGATGCGCTGGCCGCGAATTTTCAGCTGATCGTCGCTGCGGCCTAAATATTCCACCGCGCCGTTCTCCAGCCAGCGGGCGACGTCGCCCGTGCGGTACATGCGCTCGCCGGGCGCAAACGGATCGGCGATAAAGCGGCTGGCGGTGAGATCGGGCCGCCCCAGATAGCCCTGCGCCAGCTGGATCCCCGTCAGGTAGAGATCGCCCGCCACGCCGAACGGCACCGGGCGCATCATCGCATCCAGAATGCGCAGCCCCGTGTTCCACACCGGGAAGCCGATCGGCACGCTGTTGCCCTCAACCGCCGCCAGCTCCGGGCCATACGCCGGATACCAGCTTACGTCGACCGCCGCTTCGGTTGGGCCATACAGGTTGTGCAGCGGCGCGTGGGTCAGCAGCTCCCACTCGCGGCACAGCGCCGTCGGCAGCGCCTCGCCGCTGCAGAACACCTTGTTGAGCGTGCTGCAGCAGCCGACGTTTTCCGGCGTGAGGGAGGCGACGAACGCCGCCAGCATCGACGGCACGAAGTGGGTGGTGGTGACGCCGTGCTGCGCAAAGAAGCTCTGCATCGCCAGCGGATCGCGGTGCGCGTCCGGCTCGGCCATCACCAGCTTCGCCCCGGCGATAAACGGCCACCAGAACTCCCAGACCGACACGTCAAAGCTGCACGGCGTTTTCTGCGCCACCACGTCCTGCGCGGTGAGCGGGTAGTGGTTCTGCATCCACAGCAGGCGGTTGACGATGGCGGTATGCCCCACCATCACCCCTTTCGGGCGTCCGGTCGACCCGGAGGTAAAGATGATATACGCGGTCTGCTCCGGTTTCGCCAGCCGCAGCGGCTCCGTGCCCGCAGCAGGTAAAAACATGTTGTAACTAAGCGCGGTAATCGGCAGATCGCTAAAGCGCGAGCGCTGCTCGTCGGTGGTAATCAGCAGGGACGGCTTTGCGTCCTCCAGCATCATTCGCAGGCGGTCGTCCGGGTAGCCGGTGTCCAGCGGCAGCCACGCGGCGCCCGCTTCGACGATGCCGTGCAGCGCAAGCGTCAGGAACACCGAGCGCGGCAGGGCCACCGCCACGCTGTCGCCCGGCTTCACGCCGCGCGCGCGCAGCAGGTTTGCCAGCGCCACGACCTGCTCGCGCATCTCGCGGTAGCTGAGCGTAATGTGCGCATCCGCCAGCGCGGGAGCGTCCGGCGTTCTGCGCGCCTGCTCCGCCACCAGATCCGCGAGCGTGGCGGACGGCAGCGCCAGCCCGGTATCGTTGACGCACGCTAGCCGGGCGTACTCCTCGTCTGAAACGGTTTCGACCTCGCCGCAGCGCAGGTCCGGGTTCGCCGCAAACTGCACCAGCATTGCGTTCAGGCGCGCCGCGTGGCGGGCGAGCGTCGCCTCGTCATAGCGCTGCTTGTTGGCCAGGATTTCAACGCTCAGGCCGCCCCGCTCGTCCGGGAACAGCGCCAGCTCAAGATCGTTCACCGGGCCGGTCGCCAGCGTGTGGGTGATGGCCTCCACGCCCGGGATATCCAGCTGATAGTCGAACACCTTAACGTTCAGCACCGGGCCAAACAGCGCCTCATCTCCCGCCGCCTTTCCGGCGTCGCGAACGATCTGCTCGGCATCGTAGCGCTGGTGGCGGCGCATTTTTTTCAGCTGGCCCGACAGGCGCATCGCCAGCTCCGGCAGGCTCTCGTGCGGCGCGATGTTCACCGCCATCGGCAGCACGTTCAGCACCGGGCCGGTCGCGGTTAGCGCCGCGGACCCCATGCGGCGCATAAAGATAAATCCGGCGGCATAGTCCAGCCGCCCGGTAAGGCGACCGAGCCACAGCGCCACCAGCGCCAGCGCCAGATCGGTGCCCTGCACCGCCCCCGCCGCCTGCGAAAGCTGGCGAAACGCGTGGCCGTCGGCCGCGATCTTCATGCGCAGTATATCGGTCGTCGCCGCCCGTCCCGGCAGCGGCGCAGAGGAGAGCGACACCGGCGGAGGCAGCTGCCTGCGCTGCTCGGCCCAGAAGGCGCCGTCGCGCGCGTAGGCCTCGCTGTCGCGGTAGCGCTGGTACTCGTCCACCACCTCGGCGAACGGCGTAAACGGCGATGCGGGGGTTGGCTCCCCGATTTGCCAGGCGCGATAAATGGCGGCGATCTGGCGGGTAATGGCCGGGAAGCTGAAGCCATCCACCACCAGATGGTGATAGCGCTGATACCAGTACCAGCGGCGTTCGCCGACCTGAATCAGCTGATGAAAGGCCAGCGGCTGGCCGCCGTCGACGCGCAGGTTCTGACCGAGATCGGCCTCCATCAGCGCCACGGCGGCGGCGTGGGAATCCACGCGAACGATGGGCGCTTCGGGCAGCGTCATGGCGTCGTCCACCCACTGCCACACCTCGCCGTTATCCTCGGCAAAGCGCGTGCGCAGCGTGTCGGCCTGCTTCATTCCTTCAACAACGGCGCGCGCCAGCAGCGGCGCGTCAATGTCACCGTTTAGCTCGGTGTAATGCGCCACGCTCCAGGCGTTCGGCAGCGCGGAAAGCTGCTCCGCCATCCAGATGCCCGGCTGGGCGGCGACGAGAGGAAGACGGTTCATGCGTTTTCCCCCGCGTAACAGGTGGGTTGCAGGGTTTGCCAGCGCTCGGCCAGCCACTGCTGGCACGCCTCCTGGGACTGCGCTTCGCACACCACGCGCCAGCCCGCTGGCAGCGCGCACTGCTGGGGCCACAGGCTGTACTGCGCCTGGTCATTTTGCAAAATGGCGAAGCGTCCCTGCGGATTATCGAAAGGATTGCTGAATTGCATACGGGCTCCGTTATTGAGTAAGCGGCTGCCACAGGGTCATTAGCCCCTGCGTCAGCCCACCGCGCCAGCACAGCGCGTCGTGTCCGCCGTCAACCTCGCGCCAGTCAACCTGGTGCGCGCGCTGCAGCTCGGCGTAAATCGCCTGGTTGGTGCGGAAGATCAGCGGCTCGTTGCGCCCGGCCTCAAGCACGATGTGCAGGCCGCGCGCGGCGATTTCACCCGCCTTCAGCCGTTCGACGAGCAGCCCGTCCTGCGCCGCGCCGCGGTGCGGCCACCAGAAGGAGCCGGACTGGCTGAGCGCACAGCCAAAGCGCTGCGGCCAGCCGAGCGCGGCGTAGAGCGCGGACAGGCCGCCGAAGCTCTGGCCCGCCACGACGGTGCGGTCAGCGCGGTCGCTGAACGGCGCGAGGGCGTTAATTCGGGGAAGAAGTTCGTCCTGCACCGCCAGCCAGAAATCGGGGTTGCAGGGCAGCTCGCGGCTGCGGTGCGCGGTATCGATGACGTCGATCAGCACGTAGACCGCGGGCGGCAGCTTGCCCTCGCGGGTGAGCGTCGCCAGCGCGGGCCAGACGGGCATGCTTTCGGCCCAGAATTGGCCGTCGAGCAGCACCGCCAGCGGGCGATCCGGCGTCGCTTCACCGGTGGTGAAGATCCAGACGCGGCGGCGGTTGCCCAGCCGCTCGCTGCGCCAGTCGATTAGCACGGGCGGGGTATATGGCGTATCGGGGCGGTTCCAGCCGGGCTGCTCGGGGGCGCCGGCCATTTCCAGCGCCGAGACCGCGTGGCCGCGCCCGCCGCGCCAGCTCTGGGAGTTGAGCGGATCTGCAACCGCATGCGGCAGTAGTTTTCGCCAGCCTTCGCGCAGAGAAGCGCGGTCCGGCTGCTCGCCTGCAAACACCGCATCGGCAAAGTCATCTTCATTTTCTGAGGGGATAAAACAGTAGCTGCCGCGCCACTCGGGGCTGAACTCGCCCTGCCACTGCCAGACGTCGGTATCGGGAATGCGCGTCAGCGACTGCGGGCGGGCATTTTGATGGTGATCGGTCACGCCGGTGACGTACAGCCAGACGCGCTTTACCGGTGAGGCGTCCTGCGCGCCCGCCGGATCGCGCCACCAGAACGTGACGCGATATTTCTCCTTTTCACGCACCCATTCAGGCCCGCGCTTCGACTGCCACCAGGCTTCACTTCCCGTTGTTAACGCCGTCACCCTTATAACCCCATGTCTGACACGTCTTTTTTTGTTACAAGACAAATTTTATTGATAATATTATTGATAACTATTTGCATTTGCAATAGCGTAGTGCCCGCGCTGTGGGAAGCGCGCTTATAAAATAACCATGCCACGCGTTGTGTGCGCTCGAGGACAGGGCTGCTTATGCAACATGCGGATGACAACTTGCCGCCTCCTCTCCCCTTTGGGAATGGAGCCAAGGGGATGCGGCACGAAAAGCAGGACGTACAATGAATAAGAAGATTCACTCCCTGGCCTTGCTGGTCAACGTAGGGATTTACGGCGTCGCGCTGCCGGCGCTGGCAGACGACAAGGCCACCGCACAGCACGAAGATACGATGGTCATCACCGCCGCCGAGCAAAACCTGCAGGCGCCGGGCGTTTCCACCATCACCGCCGATCAAATCCGTAAAAACCCGCCCGCCCGCGACGTGGCTGAAATCATCCGCACCATGCCCGGCGTTAACCTCACCGGGAACTCCACCAGCGGCCAGCGCGGCAACAACCGCCAGATCGACATTCGCGGCATGGGGCCAGAAAATACCCTGATCCTGATCGACGGCAAGCCGGTGACCAGCCGCAACTCTATCCGCCTGGGCTGGCGCGGCGAGCGCGACACCCGCGGCGACACGGGCTGGGTGCCGCCGGAGATGATCGAACGCATTGAGGTCATTCGCGGTCCTGCCGCCGCGCGCTACGGCAACGGTGCCGCGGGCGGCGTGGTGAACATCATCACCAAAAAATTCGATAACCAGTGGCATGGCTCCTGGAACACCTATTTCAACGCGCCCGAGCACAAAGACGAAGGCTCAACGAAACGCACCAACTTCAGCCTCAGCGGCCCGCTGGGCGGCGACTTCAGCTTCCGCATGTTCGGCAACCTGGACAAAACCCAGGCCGACGCGTGGGACATCAACCAGGGCCACCAGTCTGAACGTACCGGCGCCTATGCCAACACGCTGCCCGCAGGCCGTGAGGGCGTTGAGAATAAAGACATCAACGGCGTGGTGCGCTGGGACTTCGCCCCGATGCAGTCCCTGGAGTTTGAGGCGGGCTACAGCCGCCAGAACAACCTCTACGCGGGCGATACCCAGAACACCAACAACGACAACGCGCTGGTGAAGAAAAACTACGGCAAAGAGACCAACCGTATCTATCGCCAGAACTACGCCGTGACCTGGAACGGCGGCTGGGATAACGGCATTACCACCAGCAACTGGGCGCAGTACGAACATACGCGCAACTCCCGCCTCGGCGAGGGGCTGGCGGGCGGCCTGGAGGGGCTGTTCAGCAGCGATAAATTTACCGATACCGACCTGGCCGACGTGATGCTGCACAGCGAAATCAACCTGCCGATTAATTTCCTCGTCAATCAGAACCTGACGCTGGGCACCGAGTGGAACCAGCAGCGCATGAAGGATTCGACCTCCTTCACCCAGACCCAGCAGGGCGGCACCATTCCGGGCATGAGCGACGACCGCAGCCCGTACACCTCGGCGGAGATTTTCTCCCTGTTCGCCGAAAACAACATGGAGCTGACCGACAGCACCATGCTGACCCCGGCGCTGCGCTTCGATCACCACACTATCGTGGGCAACAACTGGAGCCCGTCCCTGAACCTGTCGCAGGGTCTGGGCGATGATTTCACCCTGAAGATGGGCATCGCGCGCGCCTACAAAGCCCCGAGCCTGTACCAGACGAACCCGAACTACCTGCTCTACAGCAAAGGCCAGGGCTGCTATGCCAGTTCCGACGGCGTGGGCTGCTACATGATGGGTAATGACGATCTGAAAGCCGAAACCAGCATCAACAAGGAGATTGGCCTCGAGTGGAAACACGACGGCTGGCTGGCGGGCGTGACCTGGTTCCGCAACGATTACCGCAACAAGATTGAGGCGGGCTATGCGCCAATTGGCCAGACCTCATCCGGCAAAGTCACCACGGATATTTATCAGTGGGAAAACGTGCCGAAAGCGGTGGTGGAAGGGCTGGAAGGTTCCCTGAACGTGCCGGTCAGCGACACGATCAACTGGACCAACAACATCACCTATATGCTGCAGAGCAAAAACAAGGAGACCGGCGACCGTCTGTCGATCATTCCTGAATACACCCTGAACTCCACGCTGAGCTGGCAGGTGCACCAGGACGTGTCGCTGCAGTCGACCTTCACCTGGTACGGCAAGCAGCAGCCGAAGAAATACAACTACAAGGGCCAGCCTGTGACCGGCTCGGAGAAAGACGAAGTGAGTCCTTACAGCATCGTCGGCCTGAGCGCGACCTGGGACATGACCAAAAACGTCAGCCTGACCGGCGGCGTGGACAACGTCTTCGACAAGCGCCAGTGGCGTGCGGGTAACGCCCAGACCACCGGCAACGCCGCGACCGGCGCGTATATGTACGGTGCGGGAGCGTATACGTATAATGAACCAGGTCGGACCTGGTATATGAGCGTGAATACGCGCTTTTAAGGTATCGGAGTCAATCATTCCCTCTCCCCTCCGGGGAGAGGGTCAGGGTGAGGGGGAAAAACCATGCGCACAGCCCACAGCACATTTTCTCTTGCCGGCCACACCGTTCACCGCGTCGACTTCGCTCCTGAAACCTTCACCGACGCCGATCTCCTCTGGCTTCCTCACCATGAAAAATTCTCACATGCCGCCCCAAAGCGGAAAGCCGAACACCTGGCCGGACGCATCGCCGCCGCCCATGCGCTGAAGGCGCACGGCATCACGGCGGTACCGGGCACCGGCAGCAGCGGCGAGCCGCTGTGGCCCGCCGGGTTCAGCGGCAGCATCAGCCACACCTCGCGCTGCGCGCTGGCGATGGTGGCAACGAACGCCCTTACGGGCATTGACTGCGAGATCATGCTTCCCGCAGGCGAGGCTGAAGAGATTAAGGATGGCATTATCGGCCCCGCCGAAGAGCCCCTGCTGCGCGCGGCGGCGCTGCCTTTTGCCCTGGCCCTGACGCTGGCGTTCAGCGCCAAAGAGAGCCTGTTTAAGGCGCTTTACCCCACGGTCGGCGAGATGATGGGCTTTGACTGCGCCCGCGTCACCGCGCTGGACGACGAGAGCCTGACGCTGGCCCTCACCCGCCCGCTCGCGGGCTTCAGGGAGGGCTTCACGTTCCGGCTGCCCTGGCTGCGCGAGGGCACTATGCTGATCGCGCTGCTGCACTCTGCTCCCGCCGCTTCGCGCTGAGGCTGGTCGCCGTAAAGGTGACGATAAACACCAGCGCGAACAGCACCACGATGGTGGGCGCGGGCGCGCTGTCAATGTAGAAAGAGAGGTAAACGCCGGTAACGCAGGTCAGCATCGAAATCCCCGTTGCCGCCAGCAGCGCAGCGTGAAAGCGTCGGGTCAGAAGCACGGCAATCGCGCCCGGCGCAATCAGCAGCGAGATCGACAGAATTATGCCCACTGCCTTCAGGGTCGCCACTATCGTCAGCGAGACCATGCACAGCAGACCGTAGTGCAGCCAGCGCGTGCGCAGCCCGCTGGCCTGAGCCTGCTGATAATCAAAGCTGAAGAGCAGAAAATCGCGCCACTTCAGGCCAATCACCAGCGCGATGCCCGCCGCCACGATCCCGCTTTGCAGCATGTCCATATCGTTGATCCCCAGCATATCGCCAAACAGAATGTGGTCGAGATGCACCTCCGGTTTTACCGCGATGTATAAAATCAGCCCGACGGCGAACATGCCGGAGAAGACGATCCCCATCACCGTGTCCTGCTTGATGCGGCTGTTGTCCTTCAGGTAGCCCGTCGCTACCGCGCAGAACAGACCGGCAACGAACGCGCCCAGCGCCAGCGGCAGGCCCATCATCCACGCCAGCACCACGCCGGGGAAAACGGCGTGGCTCATGGCGTCGCCCATCAGCGCCCAGCCCTTGAGCACCAGAAAAACCGACAGCAGCGCGCAGGGAATTGCCACCACCAGCGCAATCAGCAGCGCGTTGTTCATAAACGCAAACTGGAAGGGTTCAAGGAGCAGCGGAATCATGGGTGTGCCTCCAGCGCGCGCCTGCGGCTCGCCAGCAGCCCGTGCTTAGGGGCAAAGACGAACGCCAGCAGGAACAGCAGGGTCTGCGCCACGACGATAATGCCGCCGGTCGCGCCGTCCAGATAGTAGCTGGCCCACGCGCCGAGGAAGCTGGTGATGCTGCCAATCGCGACGGCTATCATCAGCAGCCGCGGAAAACGATCGGTCAACAGCCACGCGGTGGCGCCCGGCGTCACGACGAGGCAGATCACCAGAAACGCCCCGACGGTTTGCAGCGCCGCGACGGTAGACACCGCCAGCAGCGTAAAGAACAGAATTTTTAACCGCTCCGGGCGCAGGCCGATGGCCCGCGCGTGGTTCTCATCAAAAAAGGTCACCATCAGATCTTTCCACTTCACCAGCAGCACCAGCATCGACACCGCGCCGATGATCGCCAGCTGGAGGATATCGGCCGGGGCAATCGCCAGAATGTTGCCCAGCACGATCGTCTGAATATTCACCGAGGTCGGGTTAAGGGACACCATAAACAGCCCCAGCCCGAAAAAGGAGGAGAAAATCAGCCCGATAATGGCGTCCTCTTTCAGGCGGCTGCGCTGGTTGAGAAACAGCATGCTGCCCGCGGCCAGCCCGCCGGACAGGAACGCCCCGAGCGCGAACGGCAGCCCGAGCATATAGGCCCCCGCCACGCCGGGGACGATGGCGTGCGACAGGGCATCGCCGATTAACGACCACCCTTTGAGCATCAGGTAGCAGGAGAGAAAGGCGCACAGGCCGCCGACCATGGCAGACACCCACATCGCGTTCAGCATGTACTCATAGCCAAACGGCTCAAGCAGCGCGTTCATTTGGCCTCCTGACGGTGGGTGACAAACGGACGTTCGTCATCGGTGATGATGCGATCTTCGGAGCCGCTGAGCACCACATGGCGCAGCACGCCGCTGAAGGCGCGCTCAAGGTTATCCGCGGTGAAGGTGGTCTCCGTCGGCCCGCTCGCCAGCACCGTGCCTTTAACCATCACCGTGTAATCGCAAAACTCGGTGACCGAGCCCAGGTTATGCGTCGACACCAGCATGGTTTTACCCTCGTCGCGCAGCTCCCGCATCAGGCTGATGATCCTGGCTTCGGTTTTGACGTCCACGCCCGTAAACGGCTCGTCGAGCAGGATCACCTCGCCCTGCTGGGCTATCGCCCGGGCCAGAAAAACGCGTTTCTTTTGCCCGCCGGACAGCTCGCCGATTTGCCGGTGGCGCAGCTCGAGCATATCAACGCGCCTCAGCGCGTCGGTGACGATCTGCCTGTCGAGAGCTTTGGGTCGACGCAAAAAGCCCATGTGCCCGTAGCGGCCCATCATGACAACATCCTCAACCAGCACCGGAAACGACCAGTCGACCTCTTCGGACTGCGGGACGTAGGCGACCAGGTTCTGCCGCAGCGCCCGATGCGGAGGCAGCCCCTGAATAGTGATGTCGCCGCCTGACGCCCGCACGAAGCCCATCACCGCTTTGAACAGCGTGGATTTGCCCGAGCCGTTAACCCCCACCAGCGCGGCTATCGATGCGCCGGGCACGCTGAACGACGCGTCGCGCAGCGCGGTGTGGCCGTTGCGGTAGGTTACGGTCAGATCGGTGACGACAATCCCCTTCGGCATAATTACTCCTTCATACCGTCGTTAATGCCCTGCACCAGGGTGCGGGTCGTGACGTTGAGCAGGTCGAGATAGGTTGGCACCGGACCGTTTGCCGCGCTCAGGGAGTCAACGTACAGCACGCCGCCGTAGTGCGCCCCCGTTTCCCGCGCCACCTGGCGGGCGGGCTTATCGGAGACCGTGCTTTCGCTAAACACGGCCGGAATGCGATGTTTTTTCACCAGGTCGATGACCTTGCGCACCTGCTGAGGCGTGCCCTGCCGATCGGCGTTGATCGGCCACAGGTACAGCTCCTTCATGCCCAGATCCCGCGCCAGATAAGAAAAGGCGCCTTCGCTGGTCACCATCCAGCGCTTGTCTTCCGGGATCGCCGCCACCTGCTTGCGCAGCGGTTCGAGGGTGGAGGTGATCTTCTGCTTGTAGGCTTCAGCGTTGCGCTGATAGGTCTGCGCGTTCGCCGGGTCGTACTTCGCCAGCGCGTCGCGGATGTTGTCGACGTAAATCAGCGCGTTATCGGGAGACATCCACGCGTGGGGGTTCGGCTTGCCGTCGTAAGGCCCTTCGGAGATGCCCATCGGGGTGATGCCCGTCGTCACCACCGCTTCGGGCACGCCGCTCAGGTGCTGATAAAACCGCTGAAACCACAGCTCGAGGTTCATGCCGTTGGACAGGATCAGCTGCGCCTTCTGGGCGCGCTTGATGTCGCCGGGCGTCGGCTGATACTCGTGGATCTCCGCGCCCGGCCGGGTGATCGAGGTGACGTCTGCGGCGTCGCCCGCCACGTTTTTCGCCATATCCGCAATGACGGTAAAGGTGGTGATGACCTGAAATTTTTCGGCGGCCCGCGCGCTGGCGGAGGCCCCCACCATAAGCAGCGCGCTCAGCAGCAGCGTTTTCAATCCTTGCATAGGGTGCATCGCAGAAGTCTCCTGAAGTGGTTAAAAACATATCGAAATTAGCCTTAGCTATATTGTATAGCACAGGCTATATTTAAATGAAAATAGTTATCATTATTGATTTTTGGCGCAACGGGTGACGCTGCGCGAAGCTGGTGCCGCCGCCCCGCCTCTTTTGCCAACGTGAAGTTTGTTCATCTTCAGTGAAATTAAATCACTGTTCGCCGCCCGGTGACTCTGACATAAATAACGTAATGTTATTAACCGCCAGCAATATCGAGAATATTGTTTTATAGAATCGCGTCAGATTTTATATGAGAGACCGGGATACCCTATTACGATGAATAAAGCCTTTGCCTTCACCATAAAAACGCTTCGTTTTGATGAAGACTATAACCCTTCAAAAAATACGCGTATTACCACCAACTTTGCGAACCTGGCGCGCGGAGAAAGTCGTCAGCAAAATTTGCGTAACGCCATTTTGATGATGAACAACCGCTTTAACTCGCTGGCGCAAAAGGATAATCCGAACGGCGATCGCTACGCCGTGGAGCTGGATATTATCTCTGCCGAGGTGGATATAAACGGCAACGGCGAAACCTTCCCGGCCATTGAAATATTGAAAACCACCGTTCTCGACAGGCAGACGAACGAGCGCACTGAGGGCATCGTCGGGAATAATTTCTCTTCCTACGTTCGTGATTACGACTTTAGCGTGCTGCTGCCCGAGCATAATAAAAACCGGCACACCTTCAGCCTGCCGGAAAATTTCGGCGTGCTGCACGGCAATTTGTTTAAGCATTTCGTTAATTCGGATGAATATAAACGCCATTTTTCACAGCAGCCGACCATCTGCCTGAGCGTGTCGAGTAAAAATGTCTACACCCGCACGGGCTACGTGCATCCGGTGTTAGGGGCTGAATACCAGCAGGATGCGCCCTCGCTCACCGATCTCTACTTCAGCAAGATGGGCCTGAAGGCTCGCTTCTTTATGCCGGAAAACAGCGTTGCGCCGCTGGCCTTTTACTTCGCCGGTGACGTGCTCAACGACTACAGCCCGCTGCAGCTGATCGGCACCATCAGCACGATGGAGACGTTCCAGAAAATCTATCGCCCGGAGATTTACAACGCCAACTCCGCGGCGGGCGAGCGCTATCAGCCGAGCCTGGCGAACCCGGATCACTCCCTGACGCGCATTGTTTACGATCGCGAGGAGCGCAGCCACCTGGCGGTTGAGCAGGGGAAATTTACCGAAGAACACTTCATTAAGCCGAACAAAGCGATTCTCGAGCAGTGGTCTGCTCATTACGCGCGCTGATTCACCGAATTTACAGGGTCATTGATTATGAAAAAGCTATTACCGACGTCCACCGCGGGCAGCCTGCCGAAACCATCATGGCTGGCGCAGCCGGAGACGCTGTGGTCGCCGTGGAAACTGCAGGACGAAGGGCTCATCGAGGGCAAACAGGATGCGCTGCGCCTGTCCCTGCTGGACCAGCTGCAGGCGGGGATTGATATCGTCAGCGACGGCGAGCAGACGCGCCAGCACTTCGTCACCACCTTTATTGAGCACCTGAACGGCGTCGATTTTGAGAAGCGCGAGGTGGTGAAAATCCGCAATCGCTATGACGCAAGCGTGCCTACGGTAGTGGGCGCGGTGTCGCGCCTGAAGCCGGTTTTCGTTGAGGATGCAAAGTTCCTGCGCAGCCAAACCGCGCAGCCGATCAAATGGGCGCTGCCCGGCCCGATGACGATGATCGACACGCTGTACGACAGCCACTACAAAAGCCGCGAAAAGCTGGCCTGGGAGTTCGCCCGCATCCTCAACCAGGAGGCGAAAGAGCTTGAGGCGGCGGGCGTGGACATCATCCAGTTCGACGAGCCCGCGTTTAACGTCTTCTTTGACGAGGTGAACGACTGGGGCGTCGCCGCGCTGGAGCGCGCCGTCGAAGGGCTAAAATGCGAAACCGCCGTGCACATTTGCTACGGCTACGGCATCAAGGCTAATACCGACTGGAAAAAAACGCTGGGCTCGGAGTGGCGTCAGTACGAAGAGGCATTTCCGAAGCTGCAAAAATCGAGCATCGACATCATCTCGCTGGAGTGCCAGAACTCACGCGTGCCGATGGATTTAATTGAAATCATTCGCGGGAAAAAGGTGATGGTCGGCGCAATTGACGTGGCGACAAACGCCATCGAGACGCCGGAAGAGGTGGCGGCCACGCTGCGCAAGGCCCTGCAGTTCGTGGATGCCGATAAGCTCTATCCGTCCACCAACTGCGGCATGGCGCCGCTGTCCCGCGGCGTGGCGCGCGGCAAGCTGGCCGCGCTGAGCGCGGGGGCAGACATTGTGCGCAGGGAGCTGCTGGGGAAATAAGGGCAAGATTCACGCCGTTGCAAAGGGGGCCAGATGGCCCCCTTTCGCGTATTTCCGCCTGCGGGCAGGTCAACGGTAGGTCATGGTAAATGACGCCGTGGCGCTCACCGAGCCTGACCGCGCATTCGCTGAGGTCATGTAATACGCGGCCCTGAAGGGAATATTAACGACCTCTCCCGGCGAGGTGGTCGTGCCGTATTTAATTAACTTACCGAACTGTACGGGCGCATCGTTATATTTCAGCTGAATGCCCAGACCTTGTGCCGTCGAGCTGCTGTTTAACCCCAGCACGCCGTTAGCGGGATCGGCAAGCGGGCTGACGTTATCCAGGGTGACATTCACCGCGGTCTGCGCATCGCAAATCAGCGGTATGGAAAACGCCACCGGATTCTGGGTGCTGCCCACGCCGTTAAACTTCGGCAGCAGCGCAATCCCCATATTGATATTCAAATTCTTATCTTCAATCTGGCAGGAGGCGGTGCTGATATTGATCGGCGAAAAGAGATATTTATACAGCGGCAGGCGCTTGACGTTATTACTGACCGGCGTGCTGTACTCCATATTGATCGTCATCGCGGGTATTGAGCCCGTCGCCGGGGTGGTGCTGGTTTTGATCAGCTCGAAGGTATCCGTGAACGTTGATACGCCATCCTGGAGGATCCCTCGCCGCCAGCTCGCGTTATTGAGGTTCATCCGGGTGACAAACTCGCTGCTTTGCGTGGTGCTGGAAAAGTTCTTCCAGCGGATGCCGATGCCCGGAACCTCCGTCGCCCGCACGTTGGCCAGCGGCGAGGCGCCATAATCCGCGTTCGTCCCGGAGAGCTGAATAAACCACGAGCCATCGTAGCCAATTTGCTGTCCCTGAGGATCGCACGTCATGGGGTTACTGGTGACGATCGTCGCCAATACCGTCCCAACGGGCGCATCCCGCTGAACGACGATATTCTGCTCAACGTTCACCGCCACGTCGTTTGCGGTGCAGAGCGCAAGGGCGTTCCAGGAGAGCGCGCAGCATGCAGCGGCCGTCGCGATTTTTAATCCGGTGGACATCATACGTTCCTTCCTTTTAGGTGAGGCGTAGGCCTTCCCTCACAAAAGTCATCATGCGCGTCAACGCAGTAAGAAATTTAACGACACGCCGCGGCGGTTCGCTGAATTTTCCCCGGTAGGGCATTCAGGGTTATTCTGGCGCGGCAGGTTTTCGCCCCCCACCGTACCGTTAAGCCGTCGCCGTCGTTCAGGCCGCTCATGTAAACCTCGCCGTCGCTTCCCACAATGCTCATCGCATCGCTACCGCTGAGCGTGACCATCGCGCCAAAGGGCACCGGCGAGTTCTGATAGCGCAGCGTGATTAAGGCCCGGTACCCGGTTCGCGCGTTGAACGTCGCGCGCACCACCGCGCCGCGCGTCGGCACGACGTTGACCACCGACTCGGCCACATCCACGTCCGGCCCCAGCGAACCGGTGTCTATCGCAATCCGGTTTTCCTGGTAGGCGCTGGCATAAGGCACCACCGCGTAGCCGCGCCAGTCCGTTTTAACGCCGGGGTTGTTGCGTACCCGCACGCCGGGCGCGCCCTGCGCTTCCAGCAGCACAACGGTATCTCCCAGCGGCTGCGAGAAGGTCACGCCGTGCTCATGGCCGACGATCCCTCCCTGCAGGCCAAAGTTCAGCTGGCTGTTTTGTCGGCTATGGTTATAGCCCGCGCTCACGGTGCCGTAGCCACCCTTGTAGGTTCCACTCAGGGCGCTTCTCGACTCCCCGCCCGACGAGGTATAGCCCTGCTGGACCAGGTAGCTCAGGTTGTTATCGGCGAGCGCGGTGCCGCTCAGCCCCACCTGATGCGTTTCAGGACCGTTCTTTTGCATATTCACGCTGTAGCTGGCCCAGCTTTGCGGCAGCCATTTGCTCAGCGGCACCTGCAGGCTAAAGGCCAGGATCTGGTCCTTGCGGTCTTTGCCCGGCGTTTCGCTGTAGGTGTAGCCGAGCGAGTAATTGATATCGCTGATGCTGGTGTTAAAGCCGGTGCTGACGTTGCGCTCATAGCCCCGCTTGCCCCAATAGTCCTGCTGATAGGCCGAAATATAAAAGTTTCCCCAGCTCTGCAGCGACTGGCTGAGGTTGAGCTGCAGTCGGCTGCGCTTGTTGTAGCGCTGGCTGCTAAATTCATTCACTTCCTGAAAGGTATAAAACCCTTCCGTCGAGTAGCGATAGCTGGCGAGCGTCACCGTGGTGTCGGTGGTGGCCACCGTTTTCGAATACTGCACGCGATAGGACTGCCCCCGGCTGCGGCGCTTTTTCTCATCATCGAGCTGGCTATCAGCAACGGTAACGTCCGCCGACAGCGAGCCAATGTCGCCAAAGCTGAGGCCGGTACCGAGCACGCCGGAGGTATAGTTGCTCGCCCCCAGAACGCCGCCGTACAGCGTGAGGTGATTGGAGAGGCCATAGGCCAGCGTGCCGAGGCCGAATGAGGGCGTTTGCGCGCCGTGCTTCGTGGTGCGGTACTCCCCGGTGCTCAGCGCATACTTCACGCGCCCTTCCCGCAGCATGACCGGAACCGCAGAGAAAGGCTGCACGAAATGCTGGACGCTGCCGTCGGCTTCGGTGACCACAATGTCCAGATCGCCGCTCGCCGACGTGGGATAGAGATCGCGAATTTCAAAGCTGCCGGGCGCCACGTAGGTTTGATAGACCGTATAGCCGTTTTGCTTCACGGTGACCGTGGCGTTGGTGCGGGCGATCCCCCGAATGATGGGGGCGAAGCCGCGCATGCTCTCCGGCAGCATGGTGTCATCGGAAAAAACCTGCGCCCCGCGAAACATCACGCTGTCAAACACGTCGCCGGGGGTGCTGGTTTCCCCCACCTGGAACTGCCCCCTCAAAAACTGCACGTCGCGGCTCAGGGTGGTATTCAGCGACGAAAACGACTGTTTTCCGTTGTTCTTCGTCGCGGTGCTGTAGTTGCGCAGGCGCCACGGCCCCACGTTAATGCCGCTTTGCAGGTTGGTGTAGAGCTGGTCCTGCGTCTCGCCGCTCCGGCTCCAGCTGCGCGACCCGTTGATGCTGTAATTGACCAGCAGCGCAGAAATGCCCTGGTTCCAGAGCGCCGGATCGACGGTGCCGCGCGCCCGCGCGTTAAGCGCCGATTGCGGGATGGAGATATCCAGCCTCTGCCGGTCAAAATCCAGGCGGGCGGTGGCATCCGGTATAAATGCGCCGGGATCGGTAATAATGGTCTCGCCCGGCAGCATCGCTAATTCGGGAAAGGCTTTAACCCTGACGCCGAGCGACTCCAGCTCGCCGCGGTTAAGCTCCGGCGCCAGCCCGACGCCGTTTACAGGTACAAAAGAGATATTTTCCGTTCGGATATAATTTTCATTGAGCCAAATTTCCACCCTGTAGGTGCCGGGCAACTGCTCGCCCCGCTCGAAGCGGCCCAGATCGATCTCCTGGGACGTCGAGTGCGTTTTTTCAAGCGCATCGGCCATAAAATAGAGATCGCCCGCGGCTGCGGGAAATACGCCCGAAATAAAAAGCGCTATCGTCGAAAGTCGACTGACGCGGTGAGGCCACGAGCCAGAGAAAAAACCATATCGAGAATAAGAAACAATATTCACTTTGCTTACCTGCGCGAGTGACATAGCGTGTTGTTAATATTTTTTATTTCAGCATCTGGCGCTTTTCTGTCGTTACGCCACCAAAATCATTTATGGCTTTCCACGCCACCTGCCCTCCACTCCCGGCCACCGTTACGGAACTCAAGGGCGAAATCATGGGCGGCTGCGCGATCGTTTTATTGCCAACCGTTAATGAATAAAGAGAAACGTAGAACGGCGTCGGATTCGCTATCACCAGACGGTCGCCGCGCGGCTCAAAGGTTAATTTCGCCCATGCCTCAGCCGCGTTTTCCGACGAGAGGGCCGCAGGCCGGTAGAAAAGCTTCATGCGCGTCTTCACGGCAATAAGCAGACGGTTTTCATCTGACCGGGTCATGGAGGGAATAGACTTTACGTTAAGCCAGAAAACGGATTCGCGATTTTCAGGCAGCGGCTTCTCGCCGGTATAAATGACCCGCAGCGTATTTTCATGGCCACCGTCGAGGCGAAACAACGGCGGCGTGACGATAAAAGGAACCTGCTCCTTCGAATTTTCGCTTAATTCAACCCATGACTGAATTAAATAAGGAACAGCATCCTTGCTGTTACTCACAGGAAGTGAGGCTTCGTTTTCAGCTCCATTATAAATTAAGCGCGTTCCGCCAACGGTGATGCTGGCCTGTCCAGGAATGGAGAGCAGGCAAGCGCCTAATAATACAATCGTTCGAATAAGTTGACTCATCATACTTCCCCGATATTCCGGCAGGAAACAACGGGGCGCACCTTAGGTACGCCCGGCGTATTACTGATAGGTAATGGTAAAATCTGACGTTGCGTTTGCCGTGCCCGCCACCACGGCAGCCTGCGTCGCCTTGTATTTCGCCACGAAGGTCATCTTGTTGCTGTTGGCGGGCTCTTCGCCTGCGCTGGTGTCGAGGGTGATGCTCTTAGACTGGGTCGCCAGCGGGATCGCGGTGATGCCGTCCTCTTCATAGAACGCCACGCCGACGCCTTTCGCCGTTTGACCGCTGTTCAGCGCAAGAATGTTGGTGTCGCTGCTGTCCGCCGTGCCGTCAAACTTCACGGAGGCAGAGGTGACGGCCGCAGGGCAGTTGTTCAACACAATGCTGAAGCGGGTTGCGGCAGCAACGGCCCCGGCCGCGTTAAACGAGCTCTTAGGAATTTTGCCGAGGTTAACGGTCTGGTTCGCCGTGTTGGTATCAATCGTACAGGCAGAATCCAGAATGGTGCCGGTAAAATTGATTTGTCCGTCGGCCGCGCTGGCGGCAAACGTTATTCCAGAAACGGCTGCTGCCGCGACCATATTTCGAATGACACTGCTTAACTTCATTTGCATAGCTATATATCCTCAGGATTGAAGGTATCTGCGCAAAATTCGCTTTTGCGCAGGAAGAGCGGAACTGTGCCGCTAAATTAATTTTTTTCGTTCGAGGCGGTAATCAGGCGTGGTTTTGCTATGAGCACCTCAGGCTTTGCGATGATAAAAGTAAAATAAGCTGTTTCATTTCCAGACCATTGCCTAACGCCAGTCGATTTCTGACATAGTAATTTTTGTTAATTTCGTATTTATTTTTAATTCGACACTGGCTCGTCGATTTGTCATAAACCTTCAGAAGAAAGTTTAAATGATCGTCCGATAGCCGCGTCGACAGCCTCTGATACAGCACGTCTTTTAATACGCAGGGGTTTTCAGTCGCCCGATGCTTAGAGGCGCGCTCGCACAGCTGCTTGAGATCCTTAAGCGTGGTGACAAGGCGGAAGAATTTTAAAAATCCGTTCTCCGCATTATCCTCGGGCGCAATAAAATAGGTAAGGCGCAGTAATCCTCTCGCCGCAAGCCGGTAATAGAGCCAGCGGATATTCTCGCTACTTTCTCCAATGGTATCGATGAGAATGTAGGACTTATCCAGAATGGTCGCGCTGACTAAAAACTCCAGCCGGTTATCAAAATAAAATATTTCCCTGCTGCCTGAGTTCAATGATTTAATTGCCTGCCTCATGGCAAAGTTTCGGGAGAAAACTAATAGCGCCGTCAAAATTCATTCCTTTTGAAATTTATCATCGTCATTGTGAAGAAGGTTTGACAACATATATGCGTTCTAACGAACCGCGGTCGATTTTGTACGCTTTCCCATACGCTCTTGTAAAAGGGTACCGTTCAAAGCCCACGGTATTAAACGCGTTCTGAATTTTCTTCATCATGGACAACAAGTAGGATTTCGAGCACCGGAGTCCATAATCGTCGAACACGTGGATGATGATGTCATTATCGTAAACAATTTCGTTATCCATCCCCGCCAGGAGATACTCGAACAGTCTCGCTTTCGTCGTGCCGAATCTTTTAATACGTCCATTCTTGATGTTGATAAGCGTTCTGGTTGAAAGCCGATACTCAAGATGATGGAAAATCGTGTATCCATACAGAAGCTCGTCAGAGACAAAAGGCACAAAGACTCCTTAGAAGTTTATCGTTCTCATTTCCATGTCGGCGTCTTCTCCATTCGAAAGGGTTTCGGTGTTCATCTGATGCACTGAAATGTTATTAAAATGGAGAAAATGTGACAATGAGACTAATTTATTAAAGCAAATCACTACCATACACACTCAATGCGACACAAAAATCCACTTAACATGTTTTATTAAGTTTAAAAACACAAATGTTGCATTTATGTTTTTTATAACCGCATTGCGAAACAAAAAATTCACATCAATATATCTATCTAAAATTTACGTATGATTAGTAAAAAAACCTACAAAAAATAAACATTATTTTATAATCAATGAGTTACAAAGATATCCCAGCCCTGTTAAACCTAGTCTTAATAGGGTTAATTTAGGATTTTTCATGACATCTTTTGCGATTTTCCCAAATGAAAACTGACAAACGCTGAACCTTCTTTACACTTGAAACATTCCAGGCGCTTCCAAAAAGCACATTAAAACTAACAAATTCAATCAATTGAATTAAAACCCCTTCCCAGATCAATTTTCTCAACGCAAATTAACAATAATCACCGCTGCATCACGCAGGTAAAAAAAAGGCAAGGTTGACTATCAACCTTGCCCGCAGAGGAACGGAAAATGTTTGAAGGGAATCAGGTATCCGGGAACATAACGCTATTGCCCGGCGCTTCCCTGTGGAGGTGAATAAAGTTCAGGTGGCGCTCGTACTGGTCGAGAATGTCCGTGATCACCTGCTCTTTGCTGTAGTCCATCAGATCGTTACCCTGACTTCCCTCAAGCAGGAACGTCTCGAGCCGGTAATAGGTCGATTTCCCGCTGCGCGCGCGGTAGGTAAACCCGGGCACCGAATACTGCTGCGGCCAAATCTGGTAGACAAAGTTTTGCTCGTCGCCCATGTGCACCAGCAGATCCAGGTGCCCCAGATTCTCGCCCTCGTCCGGCGGCAGGCTTTTCAGCTCGACGTAAGCCCCGCGCAGCTTCAGCTCCTGCGCCACCTCCTCCATCGCCGGGTAGCAGACCGTTTCCATCATCTGCCTGGTGTAGCGCGTGCCGGGGTAGTTCATCAGGCGCGAGAGGCGCTTTTTCCAGCTCAGGCGGTCCTGCAATCCCAGCGGGCGCGGGGCGGTATCGCGGCTGGCGCTTTCGCGGCGATAGTCCTCCACCTTGAGCGATTTATACAGCCCGGCCATCACGAAGAAGATCACGAAGCTGAACGGCAGCCCCATAATCACCGTGGTGTTTTGCAGCGCCGAAATGCCGTTGGTCATCAGCATGCCGAGGGTCAGCAGGCCGATGGCGACCGACCAGAAGATGCGCAGCCAGTTCGGCGCGTCGCTGTTGATGTCCTTCAGCTTCGAGGTGAAGTTGCCCAGCACCAGCGCGCCGGAATCCGCCGAGGTGACGTAGAATAGCAGGCCGGTGATGGTCGCCACCGAGGCGCTAAAGGTAAACGCCGGGTACTGCGCCAGCAGGCTGTAGAAGCCGCGCTCCGGGTGCGCCATCGCTTCCTGAGCAAACCCCGCATTGCCGTGAATGATCTCGTGCAGCGCGCTGTTGCCGAACACCGACAGCCACAGCAGGGTAAAGGTGAACGGGATAATCAGCGTGCCCATCACGAACTGGCGGATGGTGCGCCCGCGCGAGATGCGCGCCAGGAACAGGCCGACAAACGGCGACCATGCCACCCACCACGCCCAGAAGAACAGCGTCCAGCTGTTCATCCACTCTACCGGGCGGTCGAAGGCGAAGCTGTTCAGCGTCATGCCCATAAAGCGGTTCACGTAGTCGCCCACGTTGAGCACCAGCGCGTTGAGCAGGAACGAGGTGTCGCCCATAAACAGCACGAACAGGATCAGGCCCAGCGCCAGCGCGACGTTCAGCTCGGAGAGCACGCGAATGCCCTTGTCCACGCCGGAGGTGACCGAAATGGTGGCGATAATCACCGACAGCGCAATCAGCGCCGCTTTCGCCGCCATTGAATCCGGGATATCAAACAGCACGCTCAGCCCGTAGTTGAGCTGCACCACGCCGATACCTAGCGTCGTCGCGATGCCAAAAATGGTGCCGATCACCGCCGCGATATCCACGCTGTGGCCAATCGGCCCGTTAATTTTTTTGCCGAAGATCGGGTAGAGCGCGGAGCGGATGGTGAGGGGCAAATTATAACGATAGCTAAAGTATCCCAGCGCCATGCCCATCAGGGCGTACATCGACCAGCCGGTCAGGCCGTAGTGGAACAGCGTCCAGACCATCGCCTGGCGCGCGGCCTCCATCGTCTGCCCCGCCCCTTCCGGCGGCTGCATATACTGCGTAACCGGCTCGGCCACGGAGAAGAACATCAGGTCGATGCCGATGCCCGCGGCAAACAGCATCGCCGCCCAGCTCAGCAGGCTGAACTCGGGCTTGGACTGCTCCGGCCCGAGCTTCACGGAGCCGAAGCGCGAGCACGCAATGCAGACGACGAAGACGATGTAGAGCGTCGCCGCCAGCAGGTAGTACCAGCCGAAGGTCTTCGACACCCAGTTCAGGGTGCGCCCAATCCACTCGGCGGAAAAATCACGAAAGAAGATCGTCGTCAGGGAAAACAACAAAATCAGCCCGGCGGAGGTGTAAAAAACGACCGGGTTGATTTTGTCTTTTTCTCTGTCTTGTGAAAGGTCTGTCATCCAGTATCCCCACTGTTTTTGCAACTATTAAAATCCAAATCCGCAACAATTAAGACACATTTTATATTGAACGTCCAATCAAAAACCGCTTTAATGTATTACCAACGCTGATGAATGGAGTGGCAAAAATGCCCAAAGTGGGGATGCAGCCGATCCGGCGCAGGCAGCTTATCGACGCCACGCTGGAAGCAATAAATGAAGTGGGAATGCACGACGCGACGATCGCGCAGATCGCCCGTCGGGCGGGCGTTTCCACGGGGATCATCAGTCACTACTTCAAGGACAAAAACGGCCTGCTGGAAGCGACCATGCGCGACATCACCGGCCAGCTGCGCGACGCGGTGCTGAACCGTCTGCACGCCTTACCGCACGGCAGCGCCGAACAGCGTTTGCAGGCAATCGTCAGCGGCAACTTCGATGAAACCCAGGTCAGCAGCGCGGCGATGAAGGCCTGGCTGGCCTTCTGGGCGAGCAGCATGCACCAGCCGATGCTTTATCGCCTGCAGCAGGTCAGCAGCCGCCGCCTGCTGTCGAACCTGGTGAGCGAGTTTCGCCGCGAGCTGCCGCGCGAACAGGCGCAGGAGGCGGGCTACGGGCTCGCCGCGCTGATTGACGGGCTGTGGCTGCGCGCCGCGCTGAGCGGCAGGCCGCTGGACAAAACGCTGGCCCAGTCGCTTACCGGCCACTTTATCAGCCAGCATTTACCGACCGATTAACCGAGGAGAAATTATGTCCCGAATGGCAGAACAGCAGCTTTATATCAACGGTGGTTATACATCGGCCACCAGCGGTCGCACCTTCGAGACCATCAACCCGGCCAACGGTGAAGTCCTGGCGACCGTACAGGCCGCCGGGCGCGAGGACGTGGATCGCGCCGTAGAAAGCGCAAAACGCGGGCAAAAAATCTGGGCGGCGATGACCGCCATTGAGCGTTCGCGCATCCTGCGCCGCGCCGTGGATATCCTGCGCGAGCGCAACGACGAGCTGGCGAAGCTCGAAACCCTCGATACCGGTAAAGCGTTTTCCGAAACCTCAACCGTCGATATCGTCACCGGCGCGGACGTGCTGGAGTACTACGCGGGGCTAATCCCGGCGCTGGAAGGCAGCCAGATCCCGCTGCGCGACACCTCGTTCGTCTACACCCGCCGCGAGCCGCTGGGCGTGGTCGCGGGCATCGGCGCGTGGAACTACCCGATCCAGATCGCCCTGTGGAAATCCGCACCGGCGCTGGCGGCGGGCAACGCGATGATCTTCAAGCCGAGCGAAGTGACGCCGCTCACCGCGCTGAAGCTGGCCGAAATTTACACCGAAGCGGGCGTGCCGGACGGGGTGTTTAACGTCCTGCCGGGCGTGGGCGCGGAGACCGGGCAGTTCCTCACCGAACACCCGGGCATTGCCAAAGTCTCCTTCACCGGCGGCGTTGCCAGCGGCAAAAAGGTGATGGCGAACTCGGCGGCCTCGTCCCTGAAAGAGGTGACGATGGAGCTGGGCGGCAAATCCCCGCTGATCGTCTTCGATGACGCGGATCTGGATCTCGCGGCGGACATCGCCATGATGGCCAACTTCTTCAGCTCCGGCCAGGTGTGCACCAACGGCACCCGCGTGTTCGTGCCCGCAAAGCATAAAGCCGCATTTGAGCAGAAAATCGTTGAGCGCGTGGGCCGCATCCGCGCGGGCGATCTGTTCGATGAAAACACCAACTTCGGCCCAATGGTCAGCTTCCCGCACCGCGACAGCGTGCTGCGCTACATCGCCAAAGGCAAAGAGGAAGGCGCGCGCGTGCTGTGCGGCGGCGACGCGCTGAAGGGCGACGGCTTTGACAGCGGCGCGTGGGTGGCTCCAACGGTGTTCACCGACTGCACCGACGAGATGACCATCGTGCGCGAGGAGATCTTCGGGCCGGTGATGTCCATCCTCACCTACGAATCCGACGAAGAAGCGATTCGTCGCGCCAACGACACCGACTACGGCCTGGCGGCAGGCATCGTCACCGCCGATCTGAACCGCGCGCATAGCGCCATTCACCAGCTCGAAGCGGGCATCTGCTGGATCAACACCTGGGGTGAATCCGCCGCCGAGATGCCGGTGGGCGGCTACAAACACTCCGGCATTGGCCGCGAGAACGGGGTGATGACGCTGCAAAGCTACACCCAGGTGAAGTCCATCCAGGTTGAGATGGGTAAATTCCAGTCCATATTTTAACCGGGAGGTTTATTTGCAATTTGACTACATCATTATTGGTGCCGGCTCTGCCGGCAACGTGCTGGCCACGCGCCTGACCGAAGATCCGAACACCACCGTGCTGCTGCTTGAGGCGGGCGGTCCGGATTACCGCATGGATTTTCGCACCCAGATGCCCGCCGCGCTGGCGTTCCCGCTGCAGGGCAAGCGCTACAACTGGGCGTATGAAACCGAGCCTGAGCCGTTCATGAACAACCGCCGCATGGAGTGCGGACGCGGTAAAGGGCTGGGCGGTTCGTCGCTGATCAACGGCATGTGCTACATCCGCGGCAACGCCATGGATCTGGACAACTGGGCGAAGGAAGACGGCCTGGAGCACTGGAGCTATCTCAACTGCCTGCCCTACTACCGCAAGGCGGAGACCCGCGACGTGGGGCCGAACGACTACCACGGCGGCGACGGCCCGGTGAGCGTCACCACCTCCAAACCGGGCGTCAACCCGCTGTTTGAGGCGATGGTGGAAGCGGGCGTGCAGGCGGGCTATCCGCGCACCGAGGATCTTAACGGCTACCAGCAGGAAGGCTTCGGCCCGATGGACCGCACGGTGACGCCGCAGGGCCGACGCGCCAGCACCGCGCGCGGCTATCTGGATCAGGCGAAGCCGCGCCCGAACCTGACCATCCGCACCCACGCCATGACCGATCACATTATCTTTGACGGCAAGCGCGCGGTGGGCGTCGAGTGGCTGGAAGGGGAAAGCACCATTCCGTCGAAAGCGACGGCGAATAAAGAAGTGCTGCTGTGCGCGGGGGCCATCGCCTCTCCGCAGATCCTCCAACGCTCCGGCGTGGGCAGCGCGGAGCTGCTGAAGCAGTTCGATATCCCGCTGGTGCACGACCTGCCGGGCGTGGGCGAAAACCTGCAGGATCACCTGGAAATGTACCTCCAGTACGAGTGCAAGGAGCCGGTCTCCCTCTACCCTGCCCTGCAATGGTGGAACCAGCCGAAGATTGGCGCGGAGTGGCTGTTTGGCGGCACCGGCGTGGGCGCGAGCAACCACTTCGAGGCGGGCGGCTTTATCCGCAGCCGCGAGGAGTTCGAGTGGCCTAACATTCAGTACCACTTCCTGCCGGTCGCGATTAACTACAACGGCTCGAACGCGGTGAAAGAGCACGGCTTCCAGTGCCACGTCGGCTCCATGCGCTCGCCGAGCCGCGGCCACGTGCGCATCAAATCGCGCGATCCGCACCAGCATCCGGCGATCCTGTTCAACTACATGTCCCACGAGCAGGACTGGCAGGAGTTCCGCGACGCGATCCGCATCACCCGCGAGATTATGCACCAGCCCGCGCTGGACAAATACCGCGGCCGCGAAATCAGTCCCGGCGCCGAGTGCCAGACCGACGAGCAGCTGGACGAGTTCGTGCGTAACCACGCCGAAACCGCCTTCCACCCGTGCGGCACCTGCAAGATGGGCAGCGACGAGATGGCGGTGGTCGACGGCGAGGGCCGCGTTCACGGGGTTGAAGGGCTGCGCGTGGTGGATGCGTCGATCATGCCGCAGATCATCACCGGCAACCTGAACGCCACCACCATCATGATCGGCGAGAAAATTGCCGATGCCATTCGCGGGCGCGAGCCGCTGGCGAAGAGCACCGCGGCGTATTACGTGGCGAATGGCGCACCGGTGAGACGCTGAGGGTTTCCCCTCACCCTAACCCTCTCCCCATAGGGGAGAGGGGACGATAACGCCCTCTCTCCTTTGGGTGAGGGGCAAGCCCTTTATTCCCGAAAAGCCTCCAGCCGCTTAACCTGCCGCCCTTCCCCGTCAAAATTCTCCGCTGCCAGCCAGGCGCGCAGCGCCGCATCGCGCTGCGGCCATTCGCCATCAATAATAGAAAGCATATCGCTGTCGCGATTGCGCCCTTTGCGCACCAGCTTCTGGCGCAGCCGCCCTTCCCAGACGAATCCCAGCCGCTCCGCCGCGCGGCGAGAGGCGGTGTTCATCGAATCGCACTTCCACTCCACCCGTCGGTAGCCGTGTTCAAAGGCGTTTTTCAGCAGCAGCCACACCGTTTCGGTGCCGATTCGGGAACCTTTCATCTTCCGTGACCAGGTGACGTGGCCGATCTCAACCGATCCGAGCAGCCGCTCGTTCGCCATATAGCTCACCAGCCCCACCGCGCGCTCGGTGCGCAAATCAATCACGGCGTAAGGCACCAGCGCGTCGTCCATTACCTTTCCCTGCACCCAGTGGGCGGTTGCCTCAACGTTCGCGGGCTTTGTGCTGGCAAGCCACGTCCAGTCGCTGTCGTCGCCCAGCGCGTAGGCCTCATAGAGATCGGCCGCGTGGCGCTCAACGTCCAGCGGCTCCAGGCGGCAGTACTGGCCAAACAGCGCCGTGCGGCTCAGGACGCGCGCGCCTGCCCAGTCGGGAACGATATCGTTAACAAGCTGACCGTGTTGATTAATTTCTGGCACGACGAAGACTCCCTGAAAGGTAAGGAGTTTGTTATAGCAGGTTAAAAAGAGAACGAAAAGATCGGAAAAGGTAGGCCGGGTAAGGCGCAGCCGCCACCCGGCAAAAGGGTTACTTCAGCAGCTTCACCGTGGCGTCGATGTCGATCTCGTCTTCGGTGAAGATCAGCGTCGAGTTCTGGAAGGTGGTGATCGCCAGCTTCTTCACCGTGCGCATTTCGCCCGGCTTTTTCTCGGATTTCGGCTTGATGCTGTTCATCAGCAGCCCCACCGACAGCACCGCGTTCTCTTTGTCGATTTTGCTGTCGACCGGCTCTTCTTCGCTAAACACCACGTACGATTTAATAGAGGTGAGCTTCACGCGCTCGCCCGCAATGTAGAGGTGTTTACTTTCCGGGATCACCTTCACCGCGTACGCGGAAAGGCCTTTGTTGTTGGTTGTCGGCTCGAAGGTCACCGCCGCGTCTTTCTTAATCAGATCGGGGTTGGCGACCTTAATCACGTGAAAATAGCGGTTGTCGCCGTTTTCATCTTTGATAAATCCAAAGCCTTTATCTTTAAACCACGTTGTGATTGTACCGTTCATGCTGCTTCCGCCCGTCTGTCGATCGTTAACTCAATTTTTGCAGCGCGCAGTGTAATGCACAATGTCCGAACAGACAAAAAAAACCCCTGCACGGGTGCAGGGGAAAATCATGTCAGAGCTTATTTTTTTATTAGTTGAATACCATTCCGCCGTCAATCAGCAGCGACTGACCGGTCATGTAGTCGGAGTCCGGGCCAGCAAGATAGGAGACGCAGGCCGCCACGTCTTCCGGTTCGGAGAGCCTGCCAAGCGTGATGCGTTTGGCGAAGGTTTCCGTACCGTAGCCGAGCGGTTTGCCCGCCGCCTCGGACACCTGACGGTCGATTTCCGCCCACATCGGCGTTTTCACAATGCCGGGGCAGTAGGCGTTAACGGTGATCCCCAGCGGAGCGAGATCCCGCGCGGCGGTCTGGGTCAGGCCGCGCACCGCGAACTTGCTGGAGCTGTAGACCGCCAGCTCCGGGTTGCCGGTATGGCCCGCCTGGGAGCAGGCGTTGATGATCTTGCCGCCGTGCCCTTCCTTGCGAAACGCGTCAATCGCCGCCTGGATCCCCCAGATCACCCCTTTGACGTTGATGTTGTACACTTTGTCGACGATCTCCGGCGTGATGGATTCGATCGGCGTGGACGGCGCAACGCCCGCGTTGTTGACGATCACGTTGAAACCGCCCAGCGCAGTGCGGGCTTTTTCCACCGCCGCAAACACCTGATCGCGGTCGGATACGTCTACCTTCACGGAAATGGCCCTGCCGCCGCTGCGTTCGATCTCATCGGCAACCGCCTTAGCGGTCTCTTCGTTGTAATCGGCAATCGCCACGGCAAAACCGTCTTTTACCAGGCGCAGCGCAATCGCCTTGCCGATCCCCTGGCCGGAGCCTGTTACGAGAGCAACCTTTTGCATCATTCTGTCCTTATATTGAGTCACAAAATCTGGCTGAGATGGAGCTGGCCCATCAGCAGCGGGTTATCGCTATAGTCGACGGGAATGGCCACCACGGCCGGGCCGTCGACGTCCATCGCCGCGCGCAGCGTCGGCTCCAGCGCATCGGCGCTTTCAACCGCAAAGCCCTTCGCACCGAACGCGTCGGCGTAGGCTTTAAAATCAACCGGGCCGAACTCGACGCCGGAGAGGCGCTGGTATTTTTTCTCTTCCTGGATCGCCACCATGTTGTAGGCGTTATCCACCCAGATGATGTGCAGCACGTTGGCGTTGAGGCGCACGGCGGTTTCCAGCTCCATGCTCGACTGCAGGAAGCCGCCGTCGCCGGAGACGGAGACCACCTTGCGGCCTGGGTTGACCAGCCACGCGCCGATCGCCCACGGCAGGGCCACGCCCATCGTCTGCTGGCCGTTGGAGATCATCACCTGGCGCGCGCGGAAGCTGTATAGGTAGCGGGCGATCCAGATGTGGAAGCTGCCCATGTCGACGGTGAGCGTCACGTCATTGTTCACGATGTCCTGCATGGCGCGCACGATGCGCAGCGGATGGAGGGCAAACTGGTTGAGCGACGCCCCGCGACGGTCGAGGAGATCGCGCTGGTGCTGGCGGTCGACGAGGATCTCCGTCGCCTGCGGGCTCAGCTCAAGCGTGTGGTCGAGACGTCCCGCCAGCGCGCTCAGCGTCGCGGCGATGTCGCCCACCAACTCGAGGTCGGGCACGTAGTTGCGCTCTTCATAGGCGTGCAGCACGTCGATGTGCACCAGGGTCGCGTCCCCGCGGTTCCACATGGCGGGCTCGTATTCAACCGGGCTGTAGCCGATGCAGATAATCAGATCCGCCAGGTGCAGCAGCCGATCGCCCGCCTGGTTATTGAACAGCCCGACGCGCCCGGCAAAGCGGGTAAAGTGTTCCTGATTCACCGCCCCGGCGGCCTGATAGGTGCTGGTGACCGGGATGCGGCTTTTCTCCAGCAGCTGGCGCAGCGCGGCGCTGTTGGCGGGCTGGCTCGCCATCAGGCCCAGCAAAATCACCGGGTTTTTCGCCTTTTCGATAAGCTTCGCCACGTCGTTAATCGCCGCCTCCGGCGCGGGGCCCATCAGCGCGGCATTGCCTGCGGGCAGCACCGCGCCCGTGGTGGGCTGGTCAACGATGTCCTGCGGCAGGCTGACGAAGGCGCTGCCCGGCCTGCCCTGCTCGGCGGCGCGAAACGCGTTCGACACCACCTCGGCGATGGCGTCCGGCGCGTTCACCTCCACGGAATATTTGGTCACCGGGCTGAACATGGCAACGGTGTCCATGCTCTGGTGAACCTGCTTGGCCTTATCCGCCCGCTTCACCGCGCCGCCCAGCGCCACCACCGGGTCGCCCTCGCTGTTGGCCGTTGCCATGCCGGTGATCAGGTTCGAGCAGCCCGGCCCCGACGTCACTAATGCCACCCCGGCCTTGCCGGTCAGCCGCCCGACCGCCGCCGCCATAAACGCGGCGTTCGCCTCGTGGCGCACCGGGATCAGCTCAATCGGCGAATCGAGAAGCGAATCAAACACCTTGTCGATTTTCGCACCGGGAATACCAAACACGTGCTTCACGCCCTGCGCTTCCAGCTGGCTGACGACCAGATCGGCGCCGTGCGCCCACTGGCGCGCATGTTTTTCACTGTTCACGGTTGTTCTCCTGTTAGTTTTCGACGGAGCGGATCGCCGCATCGAGATCGCTGGGGTGAAGGTTGGCCTGTAAAAACGCGCTGTCGGCGGGAAGGTCGATCATCAGCTTGTGAATTTCGCCGAAGGTGAGCACGCCGCTCTCCAGCTGGTAATCCAGCAGGTGGCCGCCGCCCTGGCGATCGTCGGTAATGAAATGCTCGTGATAGCCCGCGACGTTGATGCCCTGCATATGCTGCGGCGTGCGGAACCCCACCAGCAC
Source organism: Gorgopas trochilus (assembly GCA_018231245.1). Lineage (NCBI taxonomy): Eukaryota > Metazoa > Arthropoda > Insecta > Lepidoptera > Hesperiidae > Gorgopas > Gorgopas trochilus. The sequence continues at coordinate 46,890 of DWRP01000004.1, forward strand.
GCCCTCGCGCGCGTTAAAGCGGAACACCGGCTGGTCGTCGAGCACGTCGGTCATCGCGCGGTACGGCGGCGTCTGGCGCGGTACGGTGCGGGTGTGCGCATGGCGGAAATGGCCGTCGATGCGCAGGGCGCAAAAGAGGTTATCCGAGGGGATCTGCTGGTCGATAACGTCGTGGACCTGCTGGCGGCTCACCGGCCCGTCGAAGACCTTGCGGTACTGCGGCTGAAACCAGGTCATCACCGCGAACGGCGTTTTTTGCTCCGGCTTCACGGCGCGGGCGCTGCCGTCGGCGCGCAGCTGATAGACCTGGCTGCTGAAGGCGATCATTTCCCCGTCCAGCTCGTTGAACGTGCCGAGGCCAAAATCACCGTGCGTGAGCAGGCTGGCGATGGTGGTTTCCCCTTCATAAACGCCGCTTAGCAGGGCGCTCATGAGCGATGTTTGATATATCACACTGTCAGGATGTTGCGCTGAAAACCCGCGCAGGGTCTCGCAAAGGCTTTCCTCACAGTCACATACAGGTGAATGGGTCATCATGCGTCCTCTTCAACTTTTTTAGAAAGGTTAAATAAATGTTGACCCGATTCAGCACAGAGTTCCAATATAGAAATCCTGCTGGTTTGAGACGTTTTTGATATGGAACTGCGATACCTGCGCTATTTCGTCGCGGTGGCCCGCGAGCGACACTTCACCCGGGCGGCCAAAGCGCTGGGCATTTCCCAGCCGCCGCTCAGTCAGCAAATCAAACGCCTGGAAGACGAGGTGGGCACGCCGCTGCTCCGACGCCTGACGCGCGGCGTTGAGCTGACCGAAGCGGGGGAAGCCTTTTACGAGGACGCCTGCAAAATTCTGGCGATGAGCGACGCCGCGCTGGAGAAGGCACGCGGCATCGCGCGCGGCCTGATCGGCAGCCTGTCGATTGGGATCACCAGCTCGGACGCCTTTCATCCCCAGATCTTTACCCTGATCCGCCAGTTTCAGCAGCAGAACCCGGCGGTGACGGTGAATCAGGTGGAGGCGAACATGGCAACGCTGATGAACAGGCTGGGCGAAGGCGAGCTGGATTTAGCGTTCGTGCGGCTGCCGTGCGAAAGCAGCAAGGCGTTCGATCTGAAAATACTCGATCGCGAGGCGATGGTCGTGGCGCTGCACCGTTCGCACCCGCTGGCCGGGAGCGAGGCGCTGGCGCTGGAACAGCTTAGCGATACGCCGCTGATTATGTTCCCGCAGGAGGTCGCGCCGGGGCTGTACGACCGCGTTTACGGCTGCTGCGAGCGGGCCGGCATTGATATGCACAATACGCTTCAGGCGTCTCAGCTCTCCTCATCCCTGAGCATGGTCGCGGCGGGCGGCGGATTCGCGCTGGTGCCGCAGTCGATGGCCTCCATCTCTCCGCCAAACGTCACCTATCACGCCCTCTCCTCGCCCGAGCTGTTTACGGACATCGCGATCTGCTGGCGGCGCTTCGAGCGCTCGCGCACGGTGAAGCGGTTTCTGGCGACGTAGTAGTTGCACTGGCGAACGATCCGATCGTCCTGAACGTCCACCACCGAACTGCCCGGCAGGTTTCAGCCTTGGCGAGCAGGTGGGTGAAGTCGCCCCGAGGAGCTTACTTTTTCCTCGCCTGGGCTAGCACAGAATACTCACCCCTTGAGGGTAAGGGAGAACAGCGGAAAGGTGCCAGGCGCTAACAGGATAGAACGCGTATGCCGCCGCCATCGCCGCGAGGCTCAAGACAACGCTGATGAAGAAGTAGGTTTTGAAGGGCTGCTTCTGCGTCTTATGGCTGAAAAGCTGCTGGCCGACAATTGCGCCGGGCCACCCGCCCAGCACGCCAAACGCCAGCAGCGTGGATTCGGGCACCCGACGCCAGGCCCTGCGCGCCGCCAGCTTATCCCCGCCGTAGATCGCCAGCGTCAGGACGTTCACCAGCAGCAGCCACGTGGGAACGGGATGCGGCGTAAGCAGGCTGGCGATTGCCGCAAGGACAAGGAGCAGATAGCAAAAGCGATTGAGATTCATAAGGTATGTACAGCATGAAGCAGGAATTTTGTGTCCGCATTATACACAAAGCAGCATAGCGGCATGAGCGGATTGCCGCTCCCCATCGCAGACAATCATTAACGCTGCAACACAGGATCGTTGCTCGTCGAAAACAAAATATGAGCGCTGCACATTACCCTTTTCTGGCGTCAAGGCCGTTGTCAGCAAAGGCTTTTTGGAAGACGCCTCGCAAACCTGAAAGTAACCTTGTGTAACTCAGGGTTATCTCTTTTCTTACCGTCTTCATGGTCGTAAAGTGCCTGCGTTGCGGAACATGCGCAATGGGGCGTAGGAACCCGTACATAACGACACGACAATTATTATGATGCGGCAGCGCTCAGCCCCCTAACGTTCGGTTGCGCTGGCGGAGCAGCCTATAGGCTGGCCGTCGTGTCGTGTGCGGTATTCCTACCTCCGTCAGCGTAACCCCCATGAGCGTAGGAACTCGTAGGCTGGTCTGGAGTTAGTTTAAAAAGGAAAAAACATGACAACAATTTCATCTGAGAATTACGCACTTTCTGAAGAGACTGTAATTAGCCCTCTTCTCACCCTGCCGGTTTTAGAATCTGCGGATCTCTTTGAGCTGGCGAACGTCTGCACCGCCTGCGTCAGCGTGCTGGTTGAATCCGATAGCGATGACGCCAGGGCCGCGCTGTACACGCGGCTGTTTGCGGCCCTCGAAACGCTGCGCGAACGGTGCAAGGACGACCTCTCGCCGTACCTCGTTGAACAGCTGATTGCGGGGGAAAAGAGCGGTTCCTGCGTGCCGGACTGCTGGCTGGAGGCCGGGCTACAGGTGGACTACGCGCTGGCGCTGACGAAGGCGCTGATGGCCGGAACGCTGATGCCAGAGGTAGCAAAAGCGCTGACCCGGCTGCTGCACGATATGGTGTGGATGCTCGCTGAATATATAAAGGAGCCGTATTTTACGGCACACTGAGAAACCTGAGAGAACGGGTCGCGCGCGGTAAAGGTACTCCCGGCTGTACCAACGCTGGCGTTTTGAGAATATCAACGATGCCATCAAACCAGCCGGGAAGAAAAACCCCGGGGCGGCGGTGATTACCGGAAAGCAGGCATCAGCCACACGGCGAGCAGGTCAGGGTTTCAATGGCTCTCAACCTTTTTAGCAAAACGTGCTGTTTAAGAAAGACCTTAATGACCACTTTAAGCAGCAAAATTCCTAAGTCGATGCGTTTTACCCGATAGAAAAAGAGAACATTTTTCTGTTTGAATATCTTAATTCAAACATTAACAAAAATTTTAATCGCGACGACGGCGCATCGATTAGGAATATTCCATCATAATCCGTCCTCGATGCCTATTTTTTATACCTTGATCCCCACCCGGAAAGTTCCTAACATGCGCTTAAAGGAAATAATTATTTAGCATGGAGCTAAAAGCCGCATATCTACTTTCATGATTATTTCTCTTCATGCGTATGAATATCTTTTTACGCAGGGAAGCATATCGTTAAAAAACCCACACCAGATGATGTCTTCGACTTAACCATTCGGAGTGGGTTCTTTTTTTCAAAATTAATTTTACCTCACTATGGGATTTAATGATGAAACTGAAAACACAACTCACAATAGTTGCTTTTTTGACTGCGATATCGCTCTCGCAATCGGCGCTGGCAGCAGGCTTTTGCGGGAATCGTACGAGCGTATCTTACGGCGGTGCAGCGACCGTAACCGGCGATCTCAATCAAAATCGCTGTATCGAAATTGGTGCCTGGAACTACGGCGGCGAAGGCGGATACGCGGGAAAGGCGTTGAATGTCAACATGCTGAGCGGTAGCCTGATGAACGTCCTCGGTTTTATGGAAGATTCTACCGTTAATTCAGGGGCAGAAGTTTATATCACTCAGGTTTCAAAAATTGCCAACGGCGGTTTTGATAGCACGGTTCCCGCAACGGCATCCAATATCACCATCCTGAGCGGTGGCCTGGCGCGCGTATATGACGGCGGCACCCTTAAAAATTCATTATTAGATGGAGGGATGGCGTATGTTTCGAATTCGGGAAATACGGGCAGCACCGGAAAAGCAATCGATAATGAAGTCAGCAACGGCGGCAAATTATATGTATTTAGCAATGGCTACAGTAACGGGACAGTCGTTAATAAAGACAGCTATGAATATGCCCAGCAGGGTGGCGTCTCCGAAAACGCGCAAATAAACGGGGGGTATCAGTACGTCACCTCCCAGGGCGTTGCCAACGGCGCAGCCGTTAACGCAGGTGGTCTGCAGTATGTGTATAACGGCGGCACAGCGAATGATACGGTCGTCAACGATGGCGGCACTCAATATCTGTTCGTGAATGGTTCAGATGCGGCGGCCGTCGCCGGTGTCGCCGTTAATACGACACTCAACGGCACTGGGGCACAGATTATACAGCAAGGCGGTAAGGCCTCCGGCGCCACGCTGAATGACAGCGCCGTGCAGACCATTCATGCTAACTCGTCGGCTGAAAACGTCACCCTGAACGGCAGCGCCGTGCAGGTCGTTAATGCCGACGCCTCGGCTGACAGCGTCACCATCAACGACAGCGCCAAATCCTGGCTGGCCGATGGGGCGAAAATAACCGGCGCGACGCAGATTAATAATAGCGGTCAGCTGCAGTTATCCACCTCCGTCACGGGCGGAGCCAGCGCGGAGAGCGTGACGCTGAACGGCGGAGACTCCACGCTGTTAATTATCGCTGACGATAGCGATGCTGGCGCAGCCACGGTCGGTGAGCTGGCGGGGGACGGGAACGTCAGGTTTTATCCCTCCAGCGGTGCAACAGCCGATGCGCCCGTTTACTCCAAGCTGAACGTCGATTCACTTTCCGGGAACCTGCACTTCACCTTCAATACGTCTATTGAAGGCGGGAAAGGTGACTACCTTGCGATCAATCAGGGTACGGGCAACCATAATGTTACCGTCGCTGACACTGGTGCAGAAATCACGGAACCGGATCAGCGCAGTCTGGACATTATTACCGACGCCAGCGGCGGCGCAAGCTTCAACCTGGCTTCGCTTACCGGAACCAACATCAACGCGGTTGATGGCGGCACGTATATGTACTCGCTGTACGACAGGGACGAAAGCGACGGTAAAATTTGGTATTTAGCGGCCGATAAGGAGCCTGTTACCGAGCCCGGTGGGGAAACGCCACCCGTTACCGAACCGGAAAAACCACCCGTTACCGAACCGGAAAAACCGCCGGTTACCGAGCCGGAAGAACCAACCGTTACCGAGCCGGAAAAACCATCCATTACCGAGCCGGAAAAGCCATCCATCACCGAGCCGGAAAAGCCATCCATCACCGAGCCGGAAAATCCGGGGCTGGTCAGCAAGCCGAAAACAACGCCCGGCACTGATGCAGTACTTTCAATGTCAGTGGCACCCGTGCTGATGTTTAAAAACGAGATGCAGAACCTTCGCTTCAGACAGGGGCTGTCGGAAAAAACGGAGGGTGACAACGGCGCCTGGGTTCGTTTCACGGGGGGACGCTCGAACGTAGACAGTGGACACACTGACTTTGCCTTAGAGCAGTCCGGGTTAGAGATCGGTGTGGATCACATCATCGATTCAGGCGATGCAAAAACGCGCGCGGGTCTGTTCACCAGTTATAACAGCGGCAGAGTGAAGCATGGCCGCGGAGGCGTCAGCCGCATCGATAGCATAAGCGTCGGCGCTCAGGCTACGTGGTTCCACCAGCAGGGCTGGTATGTTGATGGCGTGCTTAAGTACAACCGCTTCGATAACGCTCTGAATGCTATTTCGACCAACGGCAGCGGTATTTCCGCGGACTATAGCCAAAATGCGTTAGGCGCAGCCGTCGAAGCTGGAAAGAGCATCCATTTCCAGAACAACATCTGGGCTGAGCCGTATGCGAGACTCTCTGCTATTCAGGTACAAGGTAAGGACGTTAAGCTGAACAACGGGATGAAAGGTAATATTAGCGATCAGAACTCGCTGTCTACCGAGCTGGGCGTCCATCTTGGGCAGACCTTCCTGCTGGATAAAAACACCACTGTTGCACCGTATGTTAAGGCAGCCTGGGTACATGAGTATGTGGATAACAATGAAACGAAAATAAACGATCGTAATACCTTCGTTACCAATCTTTCCGGTGATATGGGTAAAGTCGGCGCAGGCGTTAACGCGTCCTTCAACAAGGAGCTTTCGCTTTTTGCAGAGATTGACTATGCAAAAGGGGATAAACAGGAAGATCCGATTCAGGCTAACCTGGGCTTCCGTTACAGTTTTTGATTTATAACCTCATGGATATCCGGTACGTTGTGCCGGATATCTACCAGCTCACTCGATGCTTTAAGCGCAACTGATCTAAACGCGTTAGCCCACCAAATTTACTGCACAGCGAATACTGGTGGTTATAAATGCTTTTCACCGGACAACCCAGTTTTTTAGAAATGTCGTTGATAGCCGTCCCTTTCGCCAGCAACCTTAAAACGTCCATCTCTTTTTCGGTAATCTCTGCAATACCCCGATGATCGATCTTCTTACCGCACAAGACCTTTTTTGCGTCATGAATGAATTTCTCCATTCCCTCTCCCACCACCAGAAACTCGCTGATTTCCTCCTTTCTGTTAAACCAATAGCGGGCCATTGATTTCATCTTCCTGTCGGAAATCAGAATAATTTTCATGTTGAATCCGCTTAGCTTTTTAATCCAACTGTCGTTGAGGAAAAAAAGGATGTTCTCTATACAAAAATCAACCAGAATCACGTCCTCAGTGATATGGCATTCTACCTTCTTGAGTAAAAGACTATTTAATGAAGCGGTAAAGAAAAAATTATCCTCAGGCCAAATGGCTATCTTCTTGTTTTCGCAAAGTACAGACTCAAATTTGTTATCTTTCCCAACCGGGCATTTAAGCCCACATCCAATGCAGCAAGTTACATCAGGTATGCAATCGTGTTTCATTATGCACCTTCGTCGCTATTTAACAGGATGCTGAAACATAAAAGCACCCAGGTGAACAAATAGTAAACAACGACATTTGAGTTAGTTTATTTACGTGGTTATACAATAAAGATGATATGTAGAGGTAATACGCCACTATAACCACATTATCAGTGCGTATTTAAGCTTTATGAAATCACATACAGGCTCTTAACAATTTGTGCTGTTTTAGCTTCCGCGAGAACACCCTTAAAAGCAATAATCCTAATATTACCAGTAAAAATCCTATTCAAACAGGGCTTATTTTCTTTAATTCGTGACAGCAAGCAAGTCTCCGCGCGTAAACACCAGGAATATTCCATCACATTAACTGTTATTTGGGTAATAAAATTTCACTAGGACTCGATGAGATATATCCGTAACATGGAGATAAGGATCTGTACTTATAACGGACGTACTGTGAGAAAGCCTGAAAATTACCTGATAAAATGCCAGGGTTGCGTTTTTAATTGCAACTTAACTGAATTTTTTAGTATGCAACTGCTCGATTGCGTGGGAACCCAATACATTATCTGGCCTGCCGAAAATGCTTATTTAGCAAGAGGCATAGCGAGTCTACTTAAAGATACGCATCCCAATAATCACTCCAGGGGATTACTTTTTGTCGATTTTACGCATTACTATCTGTCTATTTTCAGCAACGATTCCTGGCTAAATATGCTGGAAAAAGTGCCGATGGATATCATATTACTCGCCGACCAGACCATGGAGCCTCTCGCCCATTTCTGGAAGAATCATGACAAACGAATTACCGATGCGTTGTCGGTAAGGAAGCATCGCCCTTTCTCCGTAAAGAACCGGGCGCGCATAGGATCAATTAACCGAAACAGAGGGATTAAACCCGCCACGCTGATGGAAGTTAAGGTCCTGGAGCTGCTGATGTCGGGTCACAACGCGCGGGAAGTGGGCGAAATGCTGAACATTTCGTCAAAAAACGTTTTTAACCTGCAATATTCTCTGGAGCGCAAGCTTGGCAAGACGTTAAAGGAAATGATTATTCTGTAGCGGTACCTTATTTGAGAAAATCAATTCTTTCCCACCTAATCCTGTTTGCGCAAACCGCTTAGAGCTAATTAATCTTTTTGAATATTGCCGTTCTTCAGGAGAAGTTTTCGGTAACGCACGCTCTTTGAGATCGGCTTTTTAAATGATTCTGTACTCATATGCAGAGTATCCTTGCCGCTGCATAATGATATTTCCACCTCAGTCGATCGCACCCTTAAATATAACCACAAAGTGGTAATAATATATAGCGTGGGTATTAGTTTTATAACGCTTCTCACCGTAAATCCCCTCCCCTTCAGCAATGGGCGTAATGCCCCGTTGTCTATACTCATTCCATACCCGACAACGGAGCACGCCATGTCCTTACCCGACTTCCACGCCTCTGAACCCTTCACCCTGGGCATCGAACTCGAGCTGCAGGTGGTCAATCCGCCGGGCTACGATCTGAGCCAGGACTCTTCCGCCCTTATCGCCGCCGTGAAAGACGACATTAAGGGCGGTGAAGTTAAACACGACATCACCGAAAGCATGCTCGAGATTGCGACGGGCGTGTGCGAGAACATCGACCAGGCGGCGGCGCAGTTCTCGGTGATGCAGCAGAGCATCCTGCGCGCGGCGGCGGAACAGCATATCCAGATCTGCGGCGGCGGCACGCACCCGTTCCAGAAGTGGCAGCGGCAGGAGGTCTGCGACAACGAGCGCTATAACGCCACCCTTGAGCGCTTTGGCTATCTGATTTTGCAGGCCACGGTGTTCGGCCAGCACGTTCACGTCGGCTGCCGCACCGGGGATGACGCCATTTACCTGCTGCACGGCCTGTCGCGCTTTGTGCCGCACTTTATCGCCCTCGCCGCGGCGTCGCCGTATATGCAGGGCACCGACACGAAGTTCGCCTCGTCGCGGCTTAATATCTTCTCCGGCTTCCCGGACAACGGCCAGATGCCGTGGGTCAACGGCTGGCAGGAGTTTGAGGGTCTGTTTCGCCGGCTCAGCTGCACCAGCATGATCGACAGCATCAAAGATCTGCACTGGGATATTCGCCCCAGCCCGCACTTCGGCACCGTCGAGGTGAGGGTGATGGACACGCCGCTGACGCTGGCCCACGCCATTAATATCGCCGGGCTGATCCAGGCAACGTCCCACTGGCTGCTGACCGCGCGGCCCTACAAGCATCAGGAAAAAGATTTTCTGCTGTACCGTTTCAACCGCTTTCAGGCGTGCCGCTACGGGCTGGAGGGGATCCTGACGGACGTGCATACCGGGGAGCATAAAACCGTGGCGGAAGACTGCGCGTGGCTGCTGGAGCAGGTTGCGCCGTCGGCCGAGAAGCTCGGCGCGACGAGCGCAATCAAGGAAATTGCCCTGCTGTTAAAGCAGGGCAAGAGCGAGGCGCAGCGCATGCGGGACTTTATCGCCGACGGCGGCTCGCTTATTTCTCTGGTTCAGAAGCACTGCGAGCTGTGGGCGACGAGTCCGTAAGGCCGTGGCCCCACTCGCGCAGCCGCTGGAACAGCACGAACAGCGCCGGGATAAACAGAATGCCGACCACGGTCGCCACCAGCATCCCGCTGAACACCGTGGTGCCGATGATGCGTCGGCTCTGGGCGCCCGCTCCGGTCGCCAGCATCATCGGCAGGACGCCGATAATAAACGACACGGCGGTCATCATCACCGCGCGGAAGCGGCGCGACGCCCCTTCCCGCGCGGCATCGACAATCGTCATCCCGTCCATGCGCCGCGCGCGGGCGAACTCGACGATCAGGATCGCGTTCTTGGCGGCGAGGGCAATCAACAGCACCAGGCCAATCTGCACGTACACGTCGTTGGCGTATCCGGCGATCCATAGCCACACCAGCGCCCCGCCGAGGGCGAACAGCACCGAGAGCATCACGCTCGCCGGGAGCGTCCAGCTCTCGTACTGCGCGACGAGGAACAGCCACGCCATCACCACCGCCGCCAGCATAATCCACAGGGCCTGATTGCCGGTCTGCTGCTCCTGATACGATATGCCGCTCCAGGCGTAGTCGTACCCGGCAGGCAGGTTCGCCTCCAGAAGCTCGCCCATTGCCGCCATCGCGGCGCTGCTGCTCACTCCGGCCGCCGCCGAGCCGCTCACCGACACCGACGGAAACTGGTTGTACTGCTGCAGGAACGGCGCGCCGACGGTCGGCGTGATGGTGACGAGGTTGCTCAGGCGCACCCGCTCGCCGCCGCTGCTGCGCACGAACAGCTCGCTGATTTGCTCCGCCCGCTCGCGCCACTGCATCTCGTTTTGCATCACCACGTGGTAGATGCGGTTGTTGACGCTGAAATCCCCGGCGCGCGTGCCGCCGAAGGCGGTTTGCAGGCTGCTGAAGATACGTGAGACCGGCACGTCGAGCCGCGCCGCGCGCTCGCGATCGACCGTCAGCGTCAGCTGCGGCACGCTGCTGCTCCAGGTGGTGAAGACGCGGCTCAGCTGCGGATGCTGGTTGGCTTTTGCCAGCACCTCGCGCGTGACCCGCTCCAGCTCCGCCGGGCTTTGCCCCGCCTGCGCCTGAATGCGCAGGTCGAAGCCGGAGGCGTTGCCCAGCCCCGGCAGCGTCGGCGGCGCGAAGGTCATGATCGTCGCTTCCGGCAGGGCCAGCAGCTGGCGCTGCAGCGCGCCCATCACCTCATCCAGCGGCGGACGCTCGCTCCAGTCCTTCAGCATGATGGAGATAAACCCGCCGTTGGAGGCGCTGGTGCCGTTGAGAATGTTAAACCCGGACACCTGAATCACGTCCTCCACCGCCGGATTTTTTGCGATCAACGCGCGCGCGGTGGCCATGACCGCCTCGGTCCGCTCCAGCGACGCCGCTTCCGGCAGCTGGACGCTGGCAAAGAAGTAGCCCTGATCCTCCTGCGGCAGGAAGCCTTTCGGCATTGACGTCACGCTGACCGCCACCACGGCGGCCGCCCCCGTCGTTGCCAGCAGCGCCAGCCACGGCCGATGGGTAAACAGGCTCACGATGCGGGCGTAGCCGCCGCGCGTGGCGTCCAGCCCGCGATTAAAGCCGCGGAAAATGGCCGCGGGGCGCGCCGGTCGCGGGCGCAGCAGCAGCGCGCACAGCGCGGGCGTGAGCGTGAGCGCCACCAGGCTTGAGAGCGTGACCGCCGTGGAGAGCGTCACCGCGAACTGGCGGTACAGCTCGCCGACGATCCCCGGCAGCAGCGCCACCGGCACAAACACCGCCAGCAGCACCAGCGTCGTCGCGATGACCGGCCCGGCAATCTGGCGCAGCGCCAGCGCGGTCGCCGCGGTGCGGCTCTGCCCTTCCGCCATCAGCGTTTCAACGCTCTCCACCACCACGATGGCGTCATCCACCACCATGGTCAGCGCCAGAATGATGGCGAACAGGCTCAGCGTGTTGGCGGAGTAGCCGAGCGTATAGAGCACGGCAAACGTGCCCACCAGCGACACCGGAATGGCGAGCGCGACGATAAGCGTGGCGCGCCAGCTTTGCAGGAACAGGGACACCACGACCACGACGGCCAGCAGGGTCAGCGCCAGCGAGACGCTAATCTCCTTGATGGTGGCGGCAACGAAGGCGGTGGTATCGAATTTGATCTCGTAGACCAGATCGTCCGGGAAGCGTGTCGACAGCCGCTCCAGCTCGGCGCGCACCGCGTCGGCCACGCGCAGGGCGTTGGCGGACGGCGTGGGGTAGATGCCGAGGTAGGCGGAATCATGCCCGTTCAGCTGCGCGCCGGAGCTGTAGCTGCGCGAGCCCAGCTCGATGGTGGCGACGTCCTTCAGGCGCACCAGCTGGCCCATCTCGCCCGCGCGGATAATGATGTCGGCGAAGTCTTCCGCCTGGTTGAGGCGACCGAGGCCGTTGATGGTCAGCGTCTGCTGCTGGCCGTTAAACACCGGCGGCGTGCCCACCTGCCCCGCCGCGCCCTGCACGTTCTGCTCGCGCAGCGCCTGGGCCACGTCGTCCGTGGTGACGTTCAGGGCGTTCATACGGTCCGGACGCAGCCAGATGCGCATGCTGTAGTCGCGCGCGCCGAACATCTGCACCTGCCCAACGCCCGGCAGGCGCGACAGCGCCTCGCGCACCTGGGTGCTGGCGTAGTTGCTGACGAACAGCGGCGCGTGGGTGTTATTCGGTGAGTAAAGACTTACCCCCATCATCAGATTGGTGGCGCGCTTGCGGACCTCCACGCCGTTTTGCTGCGCCTCGGCGGGCAGCTGCGCCACGGCCTGCGCCACGCGGTTTTGCACGTCGATGGCCGCCATGTCCGGGTCGGTGCCCGCCGCAAAGGTAATGTTCAGGCTGTAGCTGCCCTCGTCAGAACTGGTGGATTCCATGTAGAGCATGTGGTCCACGCCGTTCAGCTGGGTCTCCAGCGGCGTGGCGATGGCCTCGGCCACGTCGGCCGAGCTGGCGCCCGGCCATGACGCTGACACATTCACCACCGGCGGCGCAATCTGCGGGTACTGCTCAACCGGGATAATCTTCAGCGCGATGGCGCCAAGCAGGGTTATCACCAGCGCGATCACCATCGCGAAGCGCGGGCGTTTGATGAAAAACGTCAGCATGGTGGCTCCTTAATTCAGTATCTGGACGGCAGCGCCGGGCTGCACGCGCTGCGCGCCGTCAGTGATCGCTCGCTCACCTGGCCTGACGCCGGAGGCAATCTCAAACTGCTGGCCAATCTGCCCGGCCACGTTCAGCGGGCGCATTTCGGCTTTGCCGTCGGCGTTGATAACCCAGGCAAAGAATCCGTCGCCGTTCTGCTGCACCGCCGCGACGGGCAGGGTCAGCACCGGCTGCTCGCCCGCCGGACGCAGGTAAACATTAACGTTGCCGCCGGGCAGCAGCTGATGGCGCGGGTTGGCGAACTCGGCGCGCAGCATCACGCTCGCGGTGCGCGGATCGATGCGGTTATCCACCGAGGTCAGTTCCCCGCCGACGCGCTGACCGCTGCTGTCGATCAGCGCCTGCCAGGCCTTTTTCATCGCCCCGAGATCCGCATGCTGACCGGCCTTGGCGGCAAACGCCCCTTCTTCCAGGGCAAAGGCAATGCGGATCGGGTCAAGCTGTACGATCTCCACCAGCACGCCGCTGGCGGGATTCACCAGGCTGCCCGCGTGGAACCGGCTGTGCCCCACGCGGCCGTCAATCGGCGAGGCGATGCGGGTGTAGGTTAGCGTCACGCGGCGGGCTTCAAGCCGCGCGTTGGCCTGCTCCAGCGCGGCGCTCGCCACGTCGCGCTGCATGCGGGCGTTGTCCACATCGTGACGGCTGATGGCGTTGCCGCTGCCCAGGCTTTCAAAGCGGGAAAGCTGCTGCTGCGCCTGGCGCAGCGTGGCCGCGGCGCTTTTCACTTCGGCCTGCGCCAGGCGCACGGCGGCGCGCGGCTCGGCGTCGTCCAGCTCGAACAGCACGTCGCCTTTTTTGACGTACTGCCCGTCGCGGAAGTTGATTTTGGTGATGACGCCTTCCGTGCGGGCGCGCAGCTCAACGGTGTGAATGGCCTCAATGCGGCCGGGAATTTGGCGCTCGGCGGCGTGGGCGGTCTGCTCGACGACGGCGACGCGCACGGGAACAGCGGCGGCGAGGGCGGGTTGCAGGGTGCTGGCGAGGAGCGCGAACAGGAGCGGGAGTTTCATTCAGGAGTACCTCAGTATTTTCCCCTCACCCCATCCCTCTCCCCAAAGGGGCGAGGGAGAAAACCGAGCCGACCCTTGACCCTCAAAGCCGAGGGAGAGTACCAGACGGTCCCCTCTCCCCTATGGGGAGAGGGTTAGGGTGAGGGGTAAGGTTTTAAGGTTTCAGTTACGCAGCCTTACGGAACCTGCGGGTCAGGCGCTTCTCGATCTCGACGATGAAGAACATCGCGCCCGCAACGGCCAGGGTCACAAACCAGTAGCGCAGCGGCAGGGCTTCGGTGCCGAACAGCATCTGCATAAACGGCAGGTAGATAATCGCCGCCTGCAGCAGGAACAGCACGCCGGTGACCAGCCAAATGCCCTTGTTCGCCAGCAGGCCGCGGTTCAGCGAGAAACCTTCGGTGTTGCGGCAGTTAATCATGTACACCCACTGGGCGGTAACCAGCATCTGCAGCAGCACGGTGCGGATGAACTCCGCGCTGTGGCCGCGCGGACCGAGCCAGGCTTCCAGCGCAAAGGCGGCGATGGCGATCAGGGTGCCGACGAAGGCCACGCGCCATACGGCGTAGGCGTCCATCACGTGCTGCCCGGTCTGGCGCGGCGGGCGGCGCATGATGTTGCGCTCGGCGGCTTCAAAGGCCAGGCCGAAGGAGAGCGTGGCGGAGGTCGCCATGTTCATCCACAGGATCAGCACCGGCGTCAGCGGAATGATGTTCCCCGCCAGCAGCGCAATCACGATCAGCAGGCCCTGCGCCAGGTTGGTCGGCATGATGAACAGGATGGTCTTCTTCAGGTTGTCGTAGACGCGACGCCCCTCCTTCACCGCGCTGGCAATGGTGGCGAAGTTGTCGTCCGTCAGGACCATGTCCGCCGCCTCTTTGGTCACTTCCGTGCCCTTAATGCCCATCGCGATGCCGACATCCGCCTGGCGCAGCGCCGGGGCGTCGTTCACGCCGTCGCCGGTCATGCCGACAATCTCGCCTTTGTCCTGCAGCGCTTTCACCAGGCGCAGCTTATGCTCCGGGCTGGTGCGGGCGAAGATGTCATATTTCACCGCCGCGTCCGCCAGCTCGGCGTCGTCCATTTTCTCCAGCTGATAGCCTGTCACCGCCTGCTCGCTGTTGGCAATCCCCAGCATCTGGCCGATGCTCATCGCCGTCTGCGGGTGATCGCCGGTGATCATCTTCACGCGGATCCCCGCCTGCTGGCAGGCCGCAATGGCGTCAATCGCTTCCGGGCGCGGCGGATCCATCATCCCGGCGATGCCGAGGAAGATCAGGCCGTGGCTCAGGTCGTCGTGGGTTAATTCCTGTTCGCCGTTCGCCGGCTTGAACGCCGCGGCAACCATGCGCAGCCCCTGGCGCGCATAGCGCTCCATCTCGGCTTCCCAGTACGCGCGGTCAAAATCAGCGCTGCCGTTGCGGGTCTGCTGCTGGGCGCACAGGGCGAAAATCACGTCCGGCGCGCCGGTGACCAGGATCTGCTCCTCGCTGCCGATCTGGTAGTGGGTGCTCATGTACTTGTACTGCGAGTCGAACGGGATCTTGCTGACCAGCGTGGTCATGACCGGCGCGAGGTTCGCTTTTGCCGCCAGCACCTTCAGCGCGCCCTCGGTCGGCCCGCCGGTGATGCCCCACAGGCCGCGCGCGTCCTGAATCATCTGGCTGTCGTTACACAGGTCGATGGTGCGCAGGTACTGCTCCAGCACGGTGCCCGGCTGGATCTGCACCGGCTCGTCGCTGCCTTCCAGGTAGAGGCTGCCCGTCGGCTCGTAGCTGTTGCCGTCCACGCGGTAGCAGGCGTCGGCGGTGATAATGGCCTTCACCGTCATTTCGTTCATGGTCAGGGTGCCGGTTTTATCCGAGCAGACCACCGTCATCGCCCCCAGCGTTTCAACCGTCGGCAGCTTGCGGATAATCGCCCGCTTGCGCGCCATCGCCTGCACGCCCAGCGAGAGGATGATGGAGATAATCGCCGGCAGACCTTCCGGTACGGAGGCTACCGCCAGGCTAATGAGGGAAAGCAGCAGCTCGCCCATCGGGATCTCGCGGAACACCAGGCTGAAGAGGAACAGCGCCGCCATCATCACCAGAATAATGACGAAAATCGCTTTGCCCAGCTTGTCCATCTGCACCAGCAGCGGGGTGCGGTGCTTCTCAATGCCCGCCATCATCTGGTTGATGTGGCCGAGCTCGGTCTCCTGGCCGGTGGCAATTACCACGCCAACGCCGCCGCCCGCGCTCACGGTCGTGCCGGAGAACACCAGGTTGGTGCGATCGCCGAGCGGCAGCTCACCGCTAAGCGGATTAATATGCTTATCCACAACCGTGGATTCGCCGGTCAAAATCGCCTCTTCCACGCGTAAATTATGCGCCTCAATTAAACGCATATCCGCCGGAATACGATCGCCCGCGCGTAAAACAATAATATCGCCCGGCACGATTTCCGTGGTGGGAATCGTTTCATGGCTGCCGCTACGAATCACCCGCGCGTCGCTGGAGAGCATATTGCGAATGCTTTGCAGGGATTTTTCCGCGTTGCTTTCCTGAATATGCCCGATTAAGGCATTGATAACCGCCACGCCCAGAATAACCAGCGTATCGACCCAGTGGCCCATCACGGCCGTTAATACGGCAGCGGCCAGCAGGACGTAAATTAAGACGTCATTAAAGTGGGCGAGAAAACGCAGCCAGGCCGGTTTGCCTTTTTTCTCCGGCAGCGCGTTTGGGCCATGCTTTTGCAAACGCGCCTGCGCCTCTTCGCGATCCAGGCCGCTAGCCTGACTCTGCTTGTTAGCAAGCACTTGCTCTACGGTCTGCTGGTAAGGCAGCCCACCTGACGGTGGTCGATTCTGAGATGGAATGTTTTTGGTCATCATCATGTTCCTTTAATTTCCGATGGGCGGAAGCCTGATTTCCTTTCGGGCTTAAATATATTCATCTTTAATACTTGCGACTAAAATTGATCTACCGCAATATATTTAACGACGGGTTATTCAAAACTGATTAACGCTATTTCGATGAGATGATTTTTACAAAATATTTCTAAACCAATCCTAAACGAGGAGGATGCATGTTTGGTATTTATCGCGGGCGCCGCCTGGCGTTATACATCTTCGCCGCCATTGTTATTGCGACGTTAATTGGGTACAGCACCTACACCTTTGTAAAATTATTTTCCTGAGGACGACATTTATTTACACAACCAAATAATAGTTTAAGCGTCTCAGGTTAATTTTTATTTTTCTGTTTTTTCAGCGCAGAATTATGGCTTCGTTTTATCAAAAAAGCGCAGCCGGGTTTATATTGCTTTACGAATCAATATGCCCGACAATTACTTTTTTAACTGACGATTAACATTAAGATGAAACACCCGTTAGAATCGCTGCTCACCGCAGGCGGCATTTTGCTGCTGGCCCTGCTCTCCTGCCTGCTGCTGCCCGCGCCGTCGCTGGGCCTGGTGCTGGCGCAGAAGCTGGTTGCGACCTTCCACATGGTCGATCTCAACCAGCTTTATACCATTCTGTTCTGCCTGTGGTTTCTGGCCCTGGGCGCCATCGAGTTTTTCATTTTGCGTTTCGTCTGGCGCCGCTGGTTTTCGCTGGCGTCTTAACAGCATAAAAAAAGCCGGGTGGCGACTTCGCCTTACCCGGCCTGCGTTTTTTCAATGTCAGTGCGTCCGACCGTGGTTTTCCTTGCGGTACGCGCCCGGCGGCTGATGGAAGGTGCGGGTGAAGATGCGCGTAAAGGTCTGCTGCGAGTCGAACCCGTAGCGCAGGCAAATATCGTACACCCGCTCGTCCGATTCGCGCAGGTCGCGCGCCGCCAGCAGCAGCTTGCGCTCGCGAATATAGCGCCCGAGGCTCTCCCCTTTGTACTGCATAAATAGCCTTTGTAAATGCCACTTCGAGTAGCCCGCGTGGCGGGCAATCTCTTCAATGCGCAGCGGCTGGTGCAAGTTGTCGTCGATCCATTCGACGATGGTATCGATGACCTGAGCGGAAATGGTCATACTGCTCTCCCCTTCGGCTTCTCGGTTGATCATAATTCCCACCACTGATGAAATTCCTGCGCGGTATCGCCCACGCGGACCGGCTCGCCCTGCTCCGGCGTCAGCAGCCGATAGTTTTTGCCTTTGCTGGCGTTGGCCAGCTGGATCAGCGGATCGTTCCAGGTATGCTTCGCCAGCACGAACCGCCCGTTGTGGCCCGGCACCACCGCCCTGGCGTTAAGATCCACCGCGGCCTGCGCGGTTTCTTCCGGCAGCATGTGAATGTACTTCCAGTCCTGGTCGTACTGCCCGTTCTCCATGATGGCCAAATCCACCGCGCCAAACTGCTCGCCGATGGCCTTAAAGTGCGGGCCGTAGCCGGAGTCTCCGCTGTAGTACACCTTCTGCTCCGGCGTGACGAACATGAAGCTGCCCCACAGGGTTTGGTCACGCTTGATGCCGCGCCCGGAGAAGTGGCGCGCGGGCAGCACGTGCACCGTGAGCGCGTCGCTAATGCGCACCTGCTGGTCCCAGTCGCGCTCGTCGATGATCTCCGGGTTCATGCCCCAGTAGCGCAGGTGCGAGCCTACGCCGAGCGGCGTCACCGCGCGCTTCACCTTCGGCAGCAGCGCCCTGATGGTGGCGTAATCCAGGTGGTCATAGTGATCGTGGGAGATAATCAGCAGGTCGATGTCCGGCATGCTCTCCGCGCGCCACGGGTATTCCCCCTCGAACGCCTTGTTGAGGAACGAGAACGGCGCGGCATAGTTGCCGAGAACCGGGTCGATCAGGATACGTTTGCCCGCCAGCTGCATGTACCAGGACGAGTGCCCCAGCCAGACCAGCGTGTCCTGCTCCAGCGGCAGGCTCGCGAGATCGGTTTTCACCAGCGGCAACGGCCGTGCGGGACGCGCGTTTTCGGTTTTACGGGTCAGAAACTGCCACCACGCCACCAGCATATTTTGCTGCCCGGTGAAGCCCGGGGTCGGCAGCGCGTTGTGAAACTTCCCGTCGCGGTAGCGTGGCGAGGCCTCCACTTCCGTCAGCTGCTCCCCCTGCGGGGGTTGGCCAAATCCGGCATTCAGAACAAACGGCAAACTTGCAGCTGAAGCAATAAACATGACAAACACCACGCAGATGAGAAGAGGCTTTTTCATTTCCTGACCCGTTGACGCGCCCCGTCCGATGGTTTGCGCGGGCTGAACTTGATTATGAGTGAGTAAGCACTCATTATAGATAGGACGAGAAAGTCGTCAAGACGTTTTCGATCTTTGACATTCCGCGTTGCAGGGTGATGCCCCGCGTGCTTCAATACGTTTTTTTACATTTGACAAAGAGGAGTTTTTAGTGGCACGTCCGAAGAGTGAAGATAAAAAACAGGCGTTACTGGAGGCAGCAACCGCTGCGTTTGCGCAGTCGGGGATTGCCGCGTCAACGGCCACCATCGCCCGACGCGCGGGGGTCGCCGAAGGCACTCTGTTTCGCTACTTTGCTACGAAAGACGATCTGCTTAACGCCCTCTACCTGCACCTGAAGCAGGATCTGTGCCAGACCATGCTGGCCAACCTGGACCGCACCATCACGCTTCCCAAAGATCATACCCGCAATATCTGGAACAGCTACGTCGACTGGGGCATTCGCAACCCCGTCGCCCACGCCGCCATTCGCCAGATTGGCGTCAGCGAGAAGCTCAGCGCCGAGACCGAACAGGCCGTTCACGATATGTTCCCGGAGCTAAACGAGCTTTGCCGCCGCTCGGTGCGCCCGGTATTTATGTCCGACGAGTTTAAAACCTTCGGCGATGCGATTTTCCTGTCGCTGGCCGAAACCACCATGGAATTTGCCACCCGCGATCCGTCGCGCGCGGTCGATTTTAAGGCGCTGGGCTTTGAAGTCATGTGGCGCGGCCTTGCCATAGAGAATGCCGATGGACAGTAAATCACTGCAGAAACACGCCATAGGCGTGGCGCTGGACCTCCCCTTCACGGAGCGCTGCTGGCCCTTCGGCCCGGAGTTTGACGTGTTTAAGGTGGGCGGAAAGATTTTTATGATCGCCGCAGAGGCGCAGGGCCGTCTGCACGTCAGCCTCAAATCCGATCCGGAAAAATCACTGCTTAATCAGCACATTTATCGCGGCGTTGAGCCGGGTTACCATCTGAATAAAAAGCACTGGATTTCGCTCTACGGCACGGACGATATCACCCCGGAACTGGTGGCCGATTTGGTCAACGACTCGTGGAATCTGGTGGTGGATAAGCTGCCCAAAAAAACCCAGAAGTGGATACGCCCGGCGTGATTGTTCGCCACAGACGAACAGTTTAAGCGTTCTAAATGCACTTATCTTTTGTCATTTTCCCTTGTACTCTGCTTTCCTTTCGCGCCCGCAAGCGGGCGAATTTACTGACCAGGAGTTGTTATGGATATCATTTCTGTCGCGCTGAAACGCCACTCTGCGAAGGCGTTCGACGCAAGCAAAAAACTGACCGCGGAAGAAGCGGAAAAAATCAAAACGCTGCTGCAGTACAGCCCGTCCAGCACCAACTCCCAGCCGTGGCACTTCATCGTTGCCAGCACGGAGGAAGGTAAAGCGCGCGTGGCGAAATCCGCGGCGGGCACCTACGTGTTCAACGAGCGCAAAATGCTGGATGCCTCTCACGTGGTGGTGTTCTGCGCGAAAACCGCAATGGACGACGCGTGGCTGAACCGCGTGGTGGATCAGGAAGAGGCCGACGGCCGCTTCAACACGCCGGAAGCCAAAGCCGCCAACCATAAGGGCCGCACCTTTTTCGCCGACATGCACCGCGTGGATCTGAAAGATGACGACCAGTGGATGGCTAAACAGGTATACCTGAACGTGGGCAACTTCCTGCTGGGCGTGGGCGCGATGGGCCTCGACGCGGTGCCGATTGAAGGCTTTGACGCGGCTATCCTCGACGAAGAGTTTGGCCTGAAAGAGAAAGGCTTTACCAGCCTGGTGGTGGTGCCGGTTGGCCATCACAGCGTGGAAGATTTCAACGCCACGCTGCCGAAGTCTCGCCTGCCGCTGAGCACCATTGTGACCGAGTGCTAAGACTGATGGGCCGCGGACTGCGGCCCGTTACGTTCTGCTGATAACCAGCCTGCGGTGCGGATGCACATCGCGATCGTGGCCCCAGGCAAAGGCAATCCAGCGTTCTTCCAGCTCGGCGTAGGTATGCACGGGCGTCAGGGCCCACTCTTCACCGACCGTACCGTCCGCAACGCTTATCCGATAATCCATCGTAAACGCCCAGTCGATCATTCTCAGCCAAAACCGCTGCCCGTCTCCGGTTTGCTCGCTGTCAGAAACGACGATGTCATATTCGTTGAGCACCCACTGAAAAAACAGCTGCGGGAATCCGCTAATGACACGCTGATGCACGACGCGCGGCGTGCGCCAGACCATGACCTGCGTCGCCGCGCCGTGAGGAAATGTGATTTCCTTATGAAACGCCAGCTTCACGGCATAGGCCGTGTAGGGTTTACCGTCCTCAGTGGTGACCAGCCTGTATTCGTTACCGTAGAGGGATTTTAACAAACGATAGCCTACCGGCAGCACAAAGCCGGGCAGATGAAAATCTGCCGTTCCGCGCGCAAGGAAAGCGTCGGTATGCTCTACGTTACGGGAGATAAGCCCCAGTTTTTGGCTGAAATCTGCAGAATCAATCATTAGCGGCGGCACGGTGGTTTCTCATCACGCAAGTATAGACGACTTAACATCCCGCCGAAATGACGTAAATTCAGCGGGTTGTTTTCATTAAGACGTCAACCTACACGCTTTAACGCGCTCAAGCCGAAACCGTGATGATTCCCTGAAAGCCCCTCGCAAAAATCTTATTTCCCCTGCTCAGCAAGCCAATCCATTGCCCTTTCCCCCGCCTCGTCAACCGGTAGATAGACCAACAGGCGCGAGCCGTTGCGCGGTGCGGAGTACCAGTACATCTGCTGCAGGTGAAAATCCCCCAGCTCGGGGTGGGTAAACAGCTTGAGCTGATTTTCCACGCCGCGCACGTCGTTGCGCTGGTGCCACAGGGTTTTAAACTCCTCGGATACCGCAAAGAAGCGCGCCAGCTTGGCCTCCCACTGCGGATCGCCCCGGTGCTCGGCCATCGCCGCGCGAAAGTAGGAGACGAAAATAGGCAGCACGTCGTCGCGCTTGCCGAGCCGCGCGCGCCACGCCGGATGGGTGAGGAACAGGTAGATGCAGTTGCGATCTTCCGGCGGGATGGCGTTAAAGTCGACGCCCATCAGATGGCCGAAGCTGTCGTTCCACGCCAAGATGTCGAAGTTCGGCTTTTGGATGCTGGCAGGCTTCGGCATTAGCGTATCGAGCAGGCGGCGCGTGCCTTCGCTGATCCCTTCACAGCAGACCGCCTGCGGCGCTTCGCCCGGCGGCAGCCCGGCCAGCACGAAGAGGTGCCGGGCCTCGGTTGGCGTGCACTGGAGCGCTTTCGCCACCGCCGCCATCACCGCGCTCGACGGATTCACGTCCCTGCCCTGCTCCAGCCAGGTGTACCAGGTCACCCCCACGTCGGCGAGCATCGCCACCTCCTCGCGGCGCAGGCCCGGCGTGCGGCGACGGCCGCTGCGCGGCAGGCCGAGGCGCTGCGGATCGAGGCTTTCACGGCGCGCGCGTAAAAACGCCCCGAGCTGCTTGCGGGTGTCATCCTGAAGCGAGGTGACAGGTTCAGATATCAGCACCATAAATCCTCCTGCGTGGTAGTGCCAGTACCAGTATAAGCAAGAACTGGTACCCGTTTATCAGATAGACGATGCTACGTCCCTCAGCCGTTTGACGCAATGGAGTTACCATGAATACGTCAGCTATTTCACCGGGTCGCGCAGGCCTGGTATTGCTCTTAACCGGCCAGATGCTGCCGCTGATCGATACGTCGATCACCAACGTGGCGCTGGATTCCATTACCCGCTCGCTGCACGCCACGGCCACCGAGCTGGAGCTGATCGTGGCGCTGTACGGCGTAGCCTTCGCCGTCTGCCTGGCGCTCGGCAGCAGGCTCGGGGATAACCTTGGCCGCCGCCGTCTGTTCATGTGGGGCGTGGCGAGCTTCGGCCTGGCCTCGCTGCTGTGCGGCATGGCGGGCAACATCGAGCAGCTGCTTGCCGCGCGCGTCGTTCAGGGCGCGGGCGCGGCGCTCATCATGCCGCAGATCCTCGCCACGCTGCACGTGACGCTGAAAGGCACCGCGCACGCGAAGGCGATTAGCCTGTTTGGCGGCATCGGCGGGATTGCGTTTATCGTTGGGCAGATGGGCGGCGGCTGGCTGGTGTCGGCGGATATCGCCGGGCTGGGCTGGCGCAACGCGTTCTTTATCAACGTGCCGATTTGCCTGATCGTGCTTGCCCTGAGCCGCCGCTACGTGCCGGAAACGCGGCGCGACACGCCGTCGCGCATTGACTGGCAGGGCACCGCGCTGCTGGCCATCATCCTCTGCTGCCTGCTGTTCCCGATGGCGCTTGGCCCGCAGTGGCACTGGTCCTGGCCGCTGAAGGCGGCGCTGGTTGCCATTATTCCGCTGGCCTGGCTGATGGCGCTCAGCGCGCGTAAAAAAGAGCGCGAGGACGCGCACCCGCTGATCCCGCCGCGCCTTCTTGCGCTTCGCAGCATTCGCTTCGGCGTGCTGATTGCGATGCTTTTCTTTAGCGCCTGGTCCGGGTTTATGTTCTGCATGGCGCTCACGATGCAGACCGGGCTTGGGATGGCGCCGTGGCAGTCCGGGAACAGCTTTATCGCGCTCGGCGTGACCTACTTCGTCTCCGCGTGGTTCGCCCCGCGCCTGATCGCGCGCTACAGCACCAGCACGATCCTGCTGACCGGCCTTGCGATCCAGATTGTCGGCCTGCTGGCGCTGGTCGCCACCTTCCGGACGTGGGGCATGAGCAACACCGCGCTGACGCTGGCCCCGGCCACCGGGCTGGTCGGCTACGGGCAGGCGCTGATCGTCAACAGCTTCTATCGCATCGGCATGCGCGATATTCAGCCTGATGACGCAGGCGCCGCGAGCGCGATCTTAAGCACGCTCCAGCAGGCCGCGCTGGGGCTTGGCCCGGCGATCTTCGGGGCGATTTTGCTGCACGCACTGCACGACCATCGCGGCGATTACGTTCCGGCGATCAACGTCTTCTTAAGCGTCGAAACCGGCATGATGATCGTGCTGGCGCTGGTAACCCTGCGCATGCGCCATCATCTGTGCCTGCCGGCGGCCAGAGCCTGCACCGTGGCAAAATAACCCCAAGGAATTTGCATAATAGATCCGCAGCCGCCATTATGGGGCTGCATCAATACAGGAGACGTTATGCAGGAATTAATTGCTCAGGTTGAAGAGTTAGGCATTGAAATTAATCACACCACCTCATTAGTGATTATCTTTGGTATTATTTTTCTTACCGCCATCATTATTCATTTTATACTGCACAAGCTGGTTCTTCGGGCGTTTGAAAAACGCGCGCAGGCCAGCAGCCATTTGTGGCTGCAGATCATTACTCAAAATAAATTATTTCACCGCCTGGCGTTTACCCTACAAGGGATAATCGTTAACGTTCAGGCCGTGCTGTGGCTGCAAAAAGGGAGCGAAGCGGCGGAAATACTTACCACCTGCGCGAAGCTGTGGGTGATGGTGTACGCCCTGCTCTCCTTCTTCTCGCTGCTGGACGTGATTTTCAACCTGTCGCAGAAAATGGCGACCGCCTCGCAGCTGCCGCTGAAGGGCATTTTCCAGGGCGTTAAGCTCGTGAGCGCCATTCTGGTCGGGATTTTGATTATCTCCCTGCTGATAGGCCAGTCCCCCGCGATTCTGATCAGCGGCCTGGGCGCCATGGCGGCGGTCTTAATGCTGGTGTTTAAGGACCCGATACTGGGGCTTGTGGCGGGGATCCAGCTTTCAGCCAATGATATGCTCAAGCTCGGCGACTGGCTGGAGATGCCGAAATACGGCGCTAACGGCACGGTGACGGATATCGGCCTGACCACCGTTAAGGTGCGCAACTTCGACAATACCATCACCACCATTCCGACGTGGGCGCTGGTCTCCGACGCGTTTATCAACTGGAGCGGGATGTCCGCCTCCGGCGGGCGTCGCATCAAGCGCAGCCTGAATATTGATACCACCAGCATCCATTTTCTCGACGAGCAGGAGCAGCAAAAGCTGATTCAGGCGAAGCTGCTGAAGCCCTATCTGGCCGCGCGCCATGAGGAAATTAACCTGTGGAATCAGCAGAACGGCGAAGGGGAATCGGTATTAAACCTGCGCAAGATGACCAATATTGGCACCTTCCGCGCCTACCTGAATGAATATCTGCGCAACCACCCGCGCATTCGCAAGGATATGACACTGATGGTGCGCCAGCTTGCGCCGGACGCCAACGGTCTGCCGATTGAAATATACGCCTTTACCAACACGGTTGTCTGGGCGGAATATGAGGAAATTCAGGCCGATATTTTCGACCATATATTTGCCGTGGTGGACGAATTCGGGCTGCGTATTCATCAGTCGCCGACCGGGAACGATATTCGCTCGCTCGCCGGCGTCATCGCCAGTTAATCAGGTGCTGGCGCGGGAAATATAGCGCCAGCCCATCATGATCCTCTCCGCGGGCGCGTCCGGGACGTCGATTTTATTCAGCAGTAATTCGACCGCCCGGCGCCCGATTTCGCGCGACGGCTGCTCAATGGTGCTCAGTGAAATCATCTCCGCCAGCTCTGTTCCGTCAAAACCCGCGACCGCGATATCCTGCGGCACGCGCAGTCCTGCCTGCTGAATGGCGCGCAGGGCGCCTGCGGCCAGCGTATCGGAGACGGCGAACACCGCGTC
Source organism: Gorgopas trochilus (assembly GCA_018231245.1). NCBI lineage: Eukaryota > Metazoa > Arthropoda > Insecta > Lepidoptera > Hesperiidae > Gorgopas > Gorgopas trochilus. Next base: position 72,389 of record DWRP01000004.1, read on the forward strand.
CGGCGGGTTGTCCTTCAGCAGCTTTTGCATTGCCGCCGTGCCGGCACGGGCGCTGAGATCGCTGGCGTATTCCACGGCCTGATAGTCCAGGTCGCGAAGGTGGATAACGCTTTTATAGCCGCGCTCGCGCAGGCGGGCATATTTGTAGCTCAGGTCGTGATTAATCAACGCGATGCGTTTGCGGCCGCCGTCCGCGAGCTGGCTGACCACGTGCTGCGAGGCGTCGACGTCGTTGATCCCGACGCAGGACACGGTTCCGGCATCGGCGTATTCGGCGCACTGCACCCACGGCGCGGCGCCAATCAGGGCGGAAAGTTCAGGCAGCTTCGAGAAGGCGTCCATGGTGATAATGCCGTCGACGATTTTTCCCGACAGCAGGCTCAGGCCCGAGCGGGAGCGCGCGATGTCCGAGCCGGAGTTGCACAGCAGGATGCGATAGCCGTTCTTCTCGGCCTCTTCTTCAATTCCCTTTACCACTTCGGCGCAGAACGGGTTGGCGATGTTTGAGACCATCACCAGAATCATGTGGCTGCGGGCGGTTCGCAGCTGGCGCGCCAGCAGGTTAGGCTGGTAGTTGCTCTCTTTAATGGCCTGCAGAACGCGCTCGCGGTTTTTTTCCTTTACGGTATCGCTGTTATTCAGCACGCGGGAGACCGTTGCCACGGACACCCCGGCAAGCTTTGCGATTTTCTGAATTGACATAGCGACGACACATCCTGCGGTTAGCGTTTTGTGCAGGCTACCATAAATTTGCGGCCCGGCGAACCGGGCAGCGCGTCAGCCTTCCACCCTCACCCAGCGCTGCTGCTGATGGCTTTTCACAATGGCATCAACGATATACATGACGTTTGCGCCGTCGTGAAAGGTGGCGAACGGCGGCGCGTCCGGCATCCTGCCCGCCTGTACAGCGCGGTAGAACTCCGCCATCATATTTTTAAACGCGTCGGGCCAGCCCTCAATATGCCCGCCGGGGAAGTGTGCGCTGTCCGCCACGTCGCGGTTTAGCAGGCCCGGATCGTCGGTGAGCGTCTGGTTCGCCTGGCCGCGATGGCCGATCCACAGCCGCTGGGGGATTTCCTGATCCCAGGCTACCGACCGCTCGCTGCCGTTGATCTCAAAGTTCAGGCGGTTTTTACGCCCGGCGCTCACCTGCGAGACGCTAAAGCTGCCCTTGCTGCCGTCGTCGAAGCGGAACAGCACCGAGCCGAAATCCTCGGTGGTCACCGGCTTCTCCTCGTACCCTGCGCATGCGTCCTGGGAGAATGTGTGATTCCCCGCGACGTTAGCCCTGCGCGTCGGCCAGACGATAGCGAGATCGGCCATCACCTCAACGATCCGTCGGCCGGTAACGAACTGCACCGTGTCGCACCAGTGGGAGCCGATATCCGCCACCGCGCGCGACGCGCCGCCGAGCGCAGCATCCAAGCGCCAGTTGTAGTCGGTCTCCAGCAGCATCCAGTCCTGCAGGTAGCTGCCGTGAGCGGCAAACAGCCGCCCGAGGGTTCCCGCCTGCATCATGCTCGCCGCCTGGCGCACCATTGCAAACTGGCGGTAGACAAAGCTCACGCCGTGCACCACCCCCGCCTTTTCCGCCAGCGCGACCAGCTCGCGCGCCTCGTCCGGGGTCATGCACAGCGGCTTTTCGGAAAACACGTGTTTACCCGCCTGCACAATCTGGCGGTTAATCGCGGCGTGCAGATGGTTTGGCGTGCAGTTGTGTACCGCGTGCAGATCCGGGTGCGCGAGCAACTCCTCCACGCTGCCGTAGGCGTGCGGGACGTTAAGCGCGCGCGCCTTTTCCTGCGCCTGCGCGAGCGAGCCGTCGCACAGCGCAACCACCTCCACGAAGCCGAGGCGGCGCAGCGCCTCAATGTGCGCGGGGCCGATGAACCCGCTGCCGGCGATCCCAACCTTAATCATCGCTGCCTCCTGCGGCAAAATCATCAAACGCGCGATCCGACACCGGGATGATGTGGCGCTGGATAAACGCGCTGCCCTCGCGCGCGCCGGTTTCGCCGTCCTTCAGGCAGCACTCCCACTCCAGCACCGCCCAGCCGTCGTAGTCGTATTCGGCAAGCCTGCTGAAGATGCCCTTAAAATCGATCTGGCCGTCTCCCAGCGAGCGGAAGCGCCCGGCGCGGTTAAGCCACGGCTGGTAACCGCCGTATACGCCGCTGCGCCCGCTGCGCCGGAACTCGGCATCCTTGACGTGAAACGCCTTGATCCGGGCGTGGTAGATGTCGATAAAGGCCAGATAGTCCATCTGCTGGAGCAGCATATGGCTCGGGTCGTAGAGAATGTTGCAGCGCGGATGGTTATCCACCAGCGCCAGAAAACGCTCAAAGGTCACGCCGTCGTGAAGGTCCTCCCCCGGATGCAGCTCAAAGCAGACGTTAACGCCCTGCTCGTCGAAGGCGTCCAGAACGGGCCGCCAGCGGTTTGCCAGCTCCTGAAACGCGTCCTGAAAGCGCGGCTCGCTGTGCGGTGGCCACGGGTAGAAAAACGGCCACGCCAGCGAGCCGGAGAAGGTGGCGTGCGCGGTTAAGCCTAGCCGGGCAGAGGCTTTTGCAGCCTGCTTCAGCGTCTCCACCGCCCACGCCCGACGGGCCGCATCGTTACCGCGCACAGACGCGGGCGCGAAGTGGTCAAACGCGTCGCCGTAGGCAGGATTGACCGCCATAAGCTGTCCTTCAAGATGGGTGGACAGCTCGCTGATGACCAGCCCGTGCGCGGCAAGTCTGCCCGCGATATCGTCGCAGTAGGTCTGGCTCTCCGCGGCTTTTTCCACGTCAAAAATGTGCGGATGGTTGCAGGGGATTTGCAGCGCCTTATACCCTTTGCCTGCCGCCCAGCCCGCCAGCCCCTCAAGGGAGTTGAACGGCGCCTGCCCGCCAATGAACTGCGACAAAAAAATACCCGGTCCCTTGATCGTTCTCATACCGCCTCCTGAACGTTACGCCCTGTCATCGTCATACCTGAACGTGAGCAGGAAAATCAGCGCGATCGCCGCCGCGGCCACCGCCGGGATCCACCAGAATGTCACCCACGCCTGCGGCACGGTTTGCCCTGCCACCAGCCGGTTATAGAGCGCGCCGGAAATCTGCGAGCCGAGCAGCATGCCGATGCCGTAGGTGAACATCACGATCATGCTCTGCGCCTGGCCTTTGACCTTTTCGCCCGCCACGCGATCGGTATAGATAAAGCCCACCACGAAGAAGAAGTCATAGCACACGCCGTGCAGCAGAATGCCGAGGTACAGCAGGATCCGCCCCTCTTCGCTAACGCCCATCGCGAACATGGCGTAACGCACGAACCACGCCAGCATGCCGATCAGCAGCATATATTTCACGCCCAGGCGGCGGAACAGCAGCGGGATCACCAGCATGAAGAAAATTTCCGACATCTGCCCGAAGGACATGGCGGTGCTGACGTCGGCGATGCCCGCATCCGCCAGATACGAGGCGGTGTAGGCATAATAGGTGCCGAGCGGGACGGAGATCAGCATTGCGCAAACGGAGAAGACGAAAAAGTGGCGCGTTTTCAGCAGCGCGAAAGCGTCCGCACAGAACAGGTCGCGCACTTTCACCGGAAGCCCTTTCGCCGGGGCCGGCGTGTGCGGCAGCGTCAGGCTGTAGAGCGCCAGCAGAACGGAGCTGGCCGTCGCCACCTGGAAGATGGTGACGCTTGCGGCCACGCCGGTAACGCCAATAAAGATCCCCGCCACAATCCAGCCGATGGTGCCGAACACGCGCACCACCGGGAAGGTTTTATCGACGTTCGTCAGGCTGTGAAACGCGATGTTGTTGGTTAGCGCCAGCGTCGGCATATAGCAGAGCGTGTAGCCAAACAGCAGGCCGATCAGCAGCGCGCCGTTTTCAGCAATCAGCGCACCCGGCACAAACCACAGAATTGCCGCGCCCGCCAGGTGCATCACCGCCATCACCTTCTGCGAGGCAAAAAAGCGGTCCACCAGCATGCCGAGCACAAACGGCGAGAGGATGGACGCGATCGGCCCCGCGGAGAACGCGTCGCCAATCAGCAAAGACATGTTGTGCTGGGTCATCACCAGGCCGAGCGTAACCGACCAGCTTCCCCAGATAAAAAACTGCAGGAACATCATGAGCGACAGCCGCGGGACCAGCAGCCGATGCTGCGCTATCGCCTTTCCACTACTTTCAGTTGTTGACACCATAACGAGCCTCACCCAGAAAAAGTAATCGATTACAAAACGGTTCAGGTAAAAAGTAATCGATTACAAATTAAAGATCCTGCGGATCGAAACAGAATTGAGAGAGGGGTCACGATATCGTTTTAAGGGGAAGACGGGGAGCATTCAGAAACAGATCGTCGCACTTGCTGACGCTCCCCTGCGTTGACTACCGGTTGTACGGCATACCAACGAAATAGTGATATTTCTCATCAAAGTCGAGCCACAGCTTGCCATCAAAAGAGTCCAGCTGCCTGCTCTTAAAACCACCGCCAAAACGCGCTGTCGTTTCTACAGACTTCACGTCATAGCTCGCCGTTGTGCCATCCTGATACAATACAGTGATAGTGAACGGCGAAAGAGGCTGAGTATGCAGAATCATTGAACTGCGCTCATTTTCTGAATGGGTCATGTGCGGCAAGGAGAACGTTGCGCCAATGATTTTACCTTTGTAATGATATACAAATCCCTTCACGGGTTTGTCTGGTATACCCGCCCGCTGAAAGCTTTCCTCAAATATTAAGCCAATCAGCCCCGGATTACGGGAAAAGCCCTTCGTATAAAGGGTTAAGTCAGGGTCGACTGTTGTCAGAAAAAAATCATCTTGTTGATCGTCAGCTGCCAGTGCCGTCAGGCTTGAGACGTTCTCAAGATTGATCTCTTTTCCCTTTGCGCTGCGTATCACTTGCGCTTCTTTTAACGCGGCGTTGACGAGCGTGCTGGACGGGGTGGGATGTTTCCATCGGACGTTAGCACCACTGCTAACATTTGAGAACAAGATCGCTAACACCCATAAATACTTGATAATTTTCATTTTACTCATCCTTGAATCAGCTGGTTAATGCGCAGCAGTATAACAAACCCCTTTCAACTGAATGTGCTTTCTGAGCAGGCGTTATTTTCAAAATGGCCCCCCGGAGGGGGCTATTATGTGTCACTTTTTACGCGAGAGCTTAAACGCCACAAACAGGAAGACCACCCATACCGGCAGCAGCATCGCCGACAGGCGCATATCGTCGATGGTGCACATAAGCACGAGGATCATCGCCAGGAAGGCGATGCAGATATAGTTCCCCGCCGGGTAGAGCAGCGCCTTAAACTGGGTGTCGCGCCCCTTGCGGCGCATTGCCGCACGAAAGCGCAGGTGCGCCAGGCAGATCATTACCCAGTTCAGCAGCAGCGTGGCGACAACCAGCGCCATCAGCAGGCCAAAGGCCTCTTTCGGCAGCAGGTAGTTGATCAGCACCACCAGCGAGGTGATCGCGCCGGAGAGGATCAGGGAGTTTACCGGCACGCCGCGACGGCTTACGCGGGTCAGGAACTTCGGCGCGTTGCCCTGCACGGAGAGGCCAAACAGCATGCGGCTGTTGGAGTAAACGCCGCTGTTATACACCGACAGCGACGCCACCAGAATAACGAAGTTCAGCGCCGATGCGACCACGTTGCTGTTCAGATCGTGGAAAATCATCACGAACGGGCTGCTGTCGGACTTCACTTCACCCCACGGATAAAGCGCCAGCAGGACCACCAGCGAACCGATGTAGAACAGCAGGATGCGGTACACCACCTGGTTAACCGCTTTCGGAATGCTTTTATGCGGATCGCGCGCTTCAGCCGCGGTAATGCCAATCAGCTCCAGCCCGCCGAAGGAGAACATAATCACCGCCAGAGAGAGGATCAGCCCTTTCCAGCCGGTGGCCAGAAAGCCGCCGTGCTGCCACAGGTTATCGAGTGTCGCCCGCTCGCCGCCGTGGCCGGAGAACAGCAGCCACAGGCCGAAGCCGATCATGCCGATAATCGCCAGCACTTTGATCAGCGCGAACCAGAACTCCGTTTCACCGTAAAGGCGCACGTTCACGAGGTTAATGGCGTTGATGATAATGAAGAAGCCTGCCGCCCAGATCCACGTCGGGACGTCCGGCAGCCAGTACTGCATGTAGATGCCCGCGGCGGTCAGCTCGGCCATGCCCACGAGGACGAACATCACCCAGTAGTTCCAGCCGGAAAGGAAGCCGGCAAACGGGCCCCAGTATTTGTACGCGAAGTGGGCGAACGAGCCGGACACCGGCTCTTCTACCACCATTTCGCCAAGCTGGCGCATGATCAGGAAGGCGATGATGCCGGCGATGCCGTAGCCCAGAATGACCGCCGGACCGGCCATTTGAATGGCGGGACCGATGCCCAGGAAAAGCCCGGTGCCAATTGCGCCGCCGAGGGCGATTAACTGAATATGTCGATTTTGCAAACCACGTTGCAGCGTCGGATTCTGTTCCGACGTGGCTTCAGCGCTGCCGTTGCCTGAAGCGGATGACGCGTCTTTCACGTCTTACCCCTGTCTCTTTTTTAGAAGGGGCACGTTTTAACACTTCATGCTGGAGGTAGCAAGGGATTGGGGCATCCCTGCCCCGGATAACGAGGTGGAACTCAGAACTCGTAACCGACCGAGACCTTAAAGGTTCGCGGCTCACCCTGGGTGATGTAGGTACCGGAGTCGTCGACGGCGGCCCAGTAGTTTTTGTCGGTCACGTTGTCGATGCCCGCCCGAACGGTCATCTGATTTTCGTTGTGGTTAACCGCGAAGCGATAGCGCACGCCCAGATCCAGCGTGGTGTAGCTATCCAGCTTTTTGGTGTTCGCCAGGTTCGCATACTGAGAGCCCGAGTGGTTAACGCGCGCGGTGGCGGTCAGGCCGTCAATCGGCTTGATGTCATACTCCGCGCCCAGCACGGCGTAGAAGTTCGGAATGCCGATGGCATCGTTGCCCTGGTTCACGCCGTTTTTGGTTTTGGTCAGCTCGGCCTGCAGCCAGGTGGCGCTGGCGTTCAGGCGCATGCCCAGCATCGGCTCGCCAAACACGTTCAGCTCCACGCCGCGGTTGCGCTGCTCGGCGTCCAGCCCGTAGTGGTTATTGCCGTCGAGGATCGCCGACGGCATTTTGATCTCAAACAGCGCCAGCGAGCCGCCCATGCGGCCAAAGTCCGCCTTCACGCCCACTTCGTTTTGCTTAGAGTGCACAATACCGGTGCTCTGGCCGTAGTTGGTGGCGGTGTTGGGCGCGGTTTTGCCCGGCTGCAGCGCTTCGGTATGGTTGGCGTAAAGCGAAATTTCGCTCCACGGCTTGTAGACGACGCCGTAGGTTGGCATCCAGCGGCTGCCGTCGAAGCCGTCCGCCTCGTTTTCCGCGCCGGTCGCTTTGTTATAACCGCGGATAACGACCTTCTGATGACGTGCGCCGACGGTGAACAGCAGGGTGTCGTCCAGCACGCCAAGCGTATCGCTCAGCAGCCATCCCTGCGTGCGGGTGCGCCCGCTGGTCAGCGGATCGCTGTAGTTGCCGCCCGAGCCGTTGAAGTTGGTGCTGTCCGGCGGATTCACGCCGGTATTGTGATAGATGTTGGTATACGGGTTATCCGCCGTCGCCGACATCTTCCACGCGATTTTTTCGTTTTTGGTCATCGCCGAGTAGCCCACGTTGACCTTATGCGAGACGAAGCCGGTATCGAAGCTTCCGCGAATACCCGCCATACCGCTGACGGAATCGCTGATGCGGTTGGTGTCCAGGCGGCTGGCCTGGGCCGTACCGTCCGCACTGAGCAGCTTCGGCGCGCTGTAGAGCCCCTCTTCGTGCGCGTGCTGCGCGCCAAGGCCCGTATAGGCGGTCCAGCTATCGGTGATGTCGTACTCGCTGCGCCACATGCCAAACTCGTTTTCGATGTCGCTATAGGCCCACTTTTGCGAGAAGTTGCGGTCGTTTTTCGGCGGCGTCGGAATGAAATCTACGGCCGAAATATTGACGCTGGTCGGGCTGCCGTGGAAGGTTTTCTTCTGATAGCCCACGTCCAGCGACGTGCGGAAGCTGTCGCCCCTGTAGTCCAGGCCGGTCGAGAGCAGCGTGGTGCGGCGGCGATCGTTGGCGATTGGCGTCTCCCCTTCGCGGTGGACCAGGTTAACGCGCGCGCCGAACTGGTCGCTGTCGCCGAAGCGGCGCCCCGCGTCCAGGGTGGTGCCAAACTGTGAATCAGAGGTGTAATCCACGCCGACTTTGGCCTGCGGCGTTTCGCCCGCGTGCTTTGGCTCGAGGTTGATCATGCCGCCTACGCCGGAGCTTGCCGCGCCGTTCATCAGCGAGTTCGCGCCTTTGAAGATCTCAATGCGGTCCACCATCTGCGCATCCACCACCTGGCGCGGCAGCACGCCGGAGAGGCCGCCGAAGGTTATGTCATCGCCGTCGAACTTCAGGCCGCGAATGCGGAAGCTTTCCGCGCTGTTGCCATAGCCCTGCACGTACTGCACGCCCGCGTCGTTTGCGACAACGTCAGCAATCGTTTTAGCCTGCTGGTCTTCTACCAGCTTTGAGGTGTAGCTGATGACGTTGAACGGCACGTCCATGGCGTTCTGCTGGCCAAGCATGCCCATGCGTCCACCGTTGGCGACCTGTCCGTCAAGGAAGGCCGGAACCAGCTGGTCACCGCCGGGTTTGAAATCTTTAGCCGGAGCTGACTGGACAACAAGGGTGTCCTCTTTTGGGGCGTCCGCCGCAGAGGCGGAGTGCGTAGCCGCGCCGATCGCAAGCGCGAGCACGGACAGTGTTTTGGTCATCAGGAACTTCCTTTACCATTCAAAGAAAATCAGAGGGGAGGATCGGGCTGCTGTTTGAGTTGTGTTGGCAGGCCGCAGGGCCCGAGCAGGATCCACCGTGTACTCAGTGTCCGTGTGAGATCCGCTCACTGAAAAGGCGGGAAATGTCCGTCAAAGCCCGCAACCACTAAAGAGAATGAGAACTATACTCATTATCTTTCTATGATCAAGCGTAAATCCTCTTCGCACTCTTTGGGGCCACGCGCACTACATGCCCATTCCGCAGAGGGCCGCTGGATGACAAACCGGCGCGTCCGGCTAACGCGTAAAAAGAAAACAACATTGCAGCTAATTCTCGCGTTCAATTTAAAAAAGGCGCGAGGATATTAAAATATATTTTAAGAATTACAGGGAATAAGCTTATTTGGTAGACGAGAAAACAGGAATCATTATATTCTTATAAAATTAAAGAGAGGCACAGTCTATATAAGGTGCATTTTCACTGAAACATTACCTGCCGGACGAGATGCCCCGAAAAATGTGACCTCAGGCACGAGATAAGAAAGCGCCATCATGTAAAGAATATATTCTTTATAAGATTTTCGCGGTGATCAAAAATCGAACAGAAAAAGGTAAACGATTTGTAAATGCCATAAAAATTTACACAAGCAAGAATTTACTTATCTCCATGAAATAAAAGTAATTTCACTTAAGAACAATAAAAATATGATCTATATCAATCAGTTACATGTTTGCCTGTAATCCATACTCATGTTAAAAATTAAGCTCAGTGATTTTTACACTCCGTTATTTCGTCTATCACGCTGCATATAAGGTACTCCTATGGCCTGGAAAGTGATGAGCTCGGTAATTTGCCCAAACACAGGGATTGTTTATACCGCCATTGTTGGTCTGAAATTTCTCAAAATGATCATCTGGTATGAAAGTAATGTTTTCCTGCGGGCCGGAGACATCATCAAGCCATCTAAAAACGGGATGATAATCAACGGCGTTCATCAATCTCTGATCGTCTATAATGTTTCACCGTTTAACGCAACGCTGTGGAAAGAGATCGAAGACAAAATGACCTGCCCGTTTAATAAGCAAGTAGAAAATACCGTCTGCACCTATTCCCTGCACTGTCGGGCGAAGAAATGCCCTCACGGTTTCATGACGAACCCGCTGGCGCTGAATATCAGGGACGTAAAGCATTAAGGATGTGGTAAACAGGGCTGAACTAAAGCAACGTGATGTACGATTGAATGGTACGCCCTGTAGGATTCGAACCTACGACCTACGGCTTAGAAGGCCGTTGCTCTATCCAACTGAGCTAAGGGCGCACGGAGAAGAGTGAACTTCGCGGCATGAAACGCGTGGAATTATACGGTCAATGACAGGTGAGTCAATGCCTTTTCCATCTTCTGCACCGTGAAGGGCTAGCTGGTTGTAAATTCGGCGGTTTTTTCAACATTTCCCTCTCTTTTCAGCACCCGCACGCCCGCTGCGAAAAAGCCTGGTCACATTTAAGTAACGCCCGCTACTCTCTTTCAAATCACCCCGTCACACTCTGCTAAGGCATCTTGAACGGCAGACAACAGGACAACGGAGTGACTGCGTTAAATCTGGCATCAACCTCTTCCCGCTTGCAGCACATCTCTCACGATATTACCGGAATCAAGCTTGAACCCATCGTCGCCCTCGCCTCATCGCGACGCGTGGGGGTGGAGGTGCTGAGCGTGCTATCTCCACACCGGCAAAGTGAACGTTTTTTTCGCGATCGATCGGCCGAACAGTCGCTTATGCTGCTTGAGGCCCAGCTTGCCGTGCTGCAAAGCGCGCCTGCGCGTTACAGCCTTTTCGTCAATTTGCCGATAACGGTTTTTAGCGGGCGCGAAAATTTTCAGCGGCTGCTTGCGCTCAACGCGCCCCCGCTGAATGTTGAGATTGTCGATCCGCAGGCCTTTTTTGCTCTCCCTGCTCCGCGCCAGCGTGACGTCATCCGGCGTTTAAGGTGGCTGCGCCGACGGGGACATCAGATTTGGCTCGACGACGTTGACGAAGTCATGGCGCTACCGTTTTTATCCCGTCAGCTACCGTTAAGCGGGATCAAGATCGATAAGCTGGCATTCTGGCGGCTGCGCGGCACGCCTGCGCTGGCGAAGCTGGTTACGCTCTGTTCACAGATTGCCCGGCACGTCCTTATTGAAGGTATTGAGACAGACGAAGATTATGCCTGCGCGCGGCAGGCTGGCGCGGGACTCGGTCAGGGATTTTACTGGCCATCCTGGACATGGCCGGAGGAATAAGCGGTCATCGCCGAGAGGGAAGCCATGCGAATGACAGTACGCCGTTACAGGCGGCGTCGAACGGGAAGTGATTCACTGGGATTTACACATTCGCCTTTTGCTCCTCCTTTTTTCGATCGCCTTGAATTTTTGAGCCAGTCTATCAACCAGACTCGCAAAACCGATTCGCCTTTTATCATCCTGGTCACGCAGGATACTTTCCTTCGCACCGGGCTTTTACAGGGTCAATCTCCATTAAGCAACTGCTGCGATTACACCACGCTGGACGCGGCGCTGCTCGCCCTTAACCACTGGCCCTCAGCCCGGCTTGTCGTAGACATTGACGGCCGCGCCAGCCCGATGATTGATCTTCTGGACAGGCTCAGGCGCCACAGCCTGTACCCCCCGTTTATCATGCCCAATCTGTTAATTCGCGCCGATGACTATGATGCCCGGCTTTTTTGCAAGGCCGCGGGCCCGTTTAACGTGCTGGAGCGCCAGCTCACGGCGCAAACCCTGCAGCAGGCGCTGCTGGAAGCCCAGCCGGTTCAGCGTAATCAAAAGGAGTGGTTTTCGCGAAAGGAGTGGCCCATCGTACAGGAGCTGGCCCGCGGCCGCTCGCTGCGTCAAATTGCGCTTCTGCATAACCGCCCCTATAACCGCATTATTTATCGTCTTAGCTGTATTCTGACGAAGCTTGGGCTGAACCATCGGCAGGAGCTGCTGCATCTTCTCAATAACCTCTCAGACTTCACACTTTAACTCACGCACTAAACCCTTCATTCCTAAAGACCTTTAAGAAATTACTTATCAGCAATGTTTTATTTCTGTTTAATTTTAACATTTTATTAAAAATTAAAACTATTCCTAATTTCTTCCGCTCAACCCGTATTAATGCTGAAAAATGCCATAACGCCAGGGCTTTATTTCATTTTTGATGCAAAACAAACTAGCCTCGTCAGGATATATTTTCTTTTAAAACAGACATTTTGACGGATTGACCGGCGCGGGTGAGCCCGTTCGCCCAGCATATCCTTCTGTTGGTCTGAGGAGCGTTGACGGGGGAGCATTGCGGCTTTCAACTGAAGGCGAGACGCGCGAGGAAGGAAAACTTCCGCCCTCAAAAGGAAAGAGGAACAGGAAAACGCGCCACCATTTCATTAACAAATGATCAACATATAGAGATATGTTTTATTTTTTGTTATTACATAAAGATGAAAAATTGCGGTAATTGGAATACCAGGATAATTCCGCTAAATTTAAAAACTTAGATCATAATATCCAGAACATAATATACAACAAGGAATCGAAATTAATTTACAGTCTTTTCGGAGAAAGCTTAAACGGTATAATAAGACGTGTTTCAAACATTAATAAGAAAAAACCTTTTGCCGTTAATAGCCAAATGATATAACCGCGCTAAGGCATTGACTTCATCACTACGTAAACAAGGATGCTCACGCTCTTTCCAGGGAAATACTACCGTATAAGGATCTGCACAATTATCCTTCCGGCTTTTCGAGAGTTTTACAAAACTCAACATAACGCTTTTAACAATCTGAGGCATAAAAAATGAAACCGGCATCCGTTATCATTATGGACGAACACCCTATCGTCAGAATGTCGATAGAAGTCCTGCTACAGAAAAATAAAAACATCATCGTCAAACTGAAGTCTGGCGACAGTCACGAAGTGCTCGACTGCATACGCAATCACGCCATTGATTTGGTGATCCTCGACATTGAACTGGCAGGAACCGACGGGTTTGCTTTACTCAAAAGAATCAGGAACTTAAACAAAGACATTAAGGTTCTGTTTCTTTCATCAAAATCAGAAGCGTTTTATGCCGGACGCGCGATCCGCGCCGGGGCAAACGGCTTTGTCAGCAAGCGTAAAGATTTAGGTGAGATCTACAATGCGGTTGAGATGATATTAATCGGCTATTCATTCTTCCCTTCCGAGACGCTGAGCTTTATAAACCACCTCGGATCGCGCACGGGAGCCGCCGTGGATATGCCGCTGTCAAATCGGGAAGTGACGGTTCTGCGCTATCTGGCAAATGGATTATCGAATAAGGAGATTGCTGAACAACTTTTATTAAGCAATAAAACGATTAGCGCGCACAAATCAAATATCTATTCAAAACTCGGCGTGCAAAGCATCGTGGAATTAATTGATTACGCGAAGGCGCACGAGCTGCTATAACCTGAAATCACTCCCTGCAACTTGCGTGAGTTGCAGGGAGTGCGGTTAGGGCTAATTATAATTAATCATAAAGGTTGCATCGGCATCCGCCCGCCCCGGCTGGGGATTATCCGCAGTGGCAATATAGTTAGCGTAAAACGACAGTTCCGCATTCCCCAGCGCATCCACCGCCACCTCCTGGCTCGCCTGCTGCAATGCCAGCCGCGTTTTATCGCGATCGCGAATCTCTACCGCCACGTTGGTGGCCGCGCTGGCGTCGTTAAGCGCCAGCAGGCTGTTATCGCTTCCTGCCGGTTTTCCCGAGAAGGTGATCGAGGCGGACCCCGGCGGACAGCCGGTCAGCTTCAGCGTAAACGGCACCGCCTGGGTGCGGCTGCCTGCGGTTCTGATTTGCTTCGTCGGCCAGGTGCCCAGCTGCACCGTCTTGTCGCTATCGCTTCCTTCCGCCACGCAGGTGAAATCGACGATGTTGCCGTAAAGCTGGATGTTAATTTCGCCCAGCGCGTCGTTCGCCTCGGCGCTGGCGTGAAGCATCAGCAGCGCTGCTGCCGCATATCGGGTTAGTTTCCGCATCGCGCCTCCTTAATCGTAATCCACGCGCAGGTAGCCGCGCGAGGTGAAGCGGCCTTCCGCCGGCTTGTTCCCCGTCACGCTCACCGGCCACGCGCGGATGCCGACCTGCGCCTGCGCGCTGTCGTCCAGGCGGAACGGAATTTTGCTGCTCAGGCTGTTTGGCGTTAACGGCGTACCGCTGCTGTTAGCCACGATAAACCCGACGTCCTTGTTGTCCGACACCAGCATGCTGCCGTTCACGCTGCCGCTGTCCGCCTCAATGCGCATCGTCAGGTAGGCGTTTGCCTCAACGTTGGTGCATTTGATGGCGATGGTTTTACTTTGCGGCGACACCTTTTGCGGCCGATTGCCCGCCCCCGCCTGGCTGAACAGCGATGCGCCAATGTCGCCGAAGTCAAACTCGACGATTTGCCCGGCGTTGATGGCACAGCTCTGCGGCACCTGAACCCTGCCGCTGTAGCTGATGGTATAGACCGGCGTGCCGTTGATGGGATCCGACGACGAGGTGGTGACATACACGCGGAACATCGTCTCGCGCGGGATCTCCACCATGTTGATAAACCGGCGCGTCACCTTGAGCCGAAACACCAGGTTGGAGTCCTTAACCGGAAACGGCTGATTCTTTGCGACGTTCGGGTGGCTGCCCATCTGAATGAAATTCTGCGGAGGATAAAAAACGCCGGCATAGCTGTCCGTGATCTTCATCGCGCCGTCGAGGTAATCATTCAGCTTGAGGTACTTATAGCCATCGATCGTCGACGTCACTGGAAAGCTCGTCACGTAGCTACGCTTGGTCGTGGTGCCCGACGTGCCCTTCGGGCAGACGGCGTTGACCCCTACCCACTGCGATTTCTCGCTGAGGGTGACAATCTGCCCGACCTGGTTGTTGGAGCTGTTAAATTTATCGGTCAGGTCGTAGAAAATATCGGTGGCCACGCCGTTCTCATTCACGCAGACGGTAGCCAGGGCGTGCGTCACCGGGAGGCTCACCAGCGCCAGCGCCAGCAGCGCCCGGCGCGTATTTTGATGATTAATCACATGTAATCTCCTGTTGCGCGATCGCCTGCTTCAGGCTCTCTTCCGGCAGGCTGTAGGACGCCCGGCACTGCATGCTTGCGCCGTTGCCCCATTGAATCAGCAGCTGCCCCGTGAGCGGCAGGCCGCTCAGGTAAATCTGCCCGTCATCGCCCACCATGCTGGTCACGCCGCTGCGCGTTTCACGCACCACGGCGCCAAACGGCACGGGGTGGCCGCCGCGCTTGACCGTCATCAGCGCGCGAACGCCGATGCGGGTGTCAAAGCTGGCGCGAACCAGCGCGCCGCTGGTCGGGACGACACTCGAGACGTTATTCTCAACGTCGGTGTTGTTGTTCATTGAGTTGACGTCCAGCGCGACGCGGTTGTAACGGTACACGGTGGCGTAAGGCATTACCGCGTAGCCGCGCCAGTCCGTTTTCACGCCGGTCTGGTTCTCGACGCTCACGCCCGTCGCGCCCGGGGCTTTGATCAGGACGTTGGTGTCGCCAAGCGGCTGGCTGAAGGTCACGCCGTCCGCATGCCCGACCACGCCGCCGGAAGCCTGCCAGTTGAGGTCGTGCTGGTCGCGCGCGTAGTTATACCCGACGCCCAGCGTGCCGTAGGTCGCCTGCCAGTTGGCGCTGGCGCTGCCGCTCGCACCGTTATTGCTGGCGTGCCCCTGCGTGACGCTGTAGTTGAGGTTACGATCCTCAAGCAGCGTGCCGCTAACCCCGGTCTGCCAGCTGCTGTCGCCGCTGCTGTTGCGGCTGGCCGACGCCGTGGCGTAAGCCCTGTCGATGGCGTTATCGCGGCGATAGCCGTGGCCGGTAAAGAGGCTGAGCGGCACGGAGACGTTGAACGACGCAATGCGATCCGTCCCGTCGATGCCCACGGCCTTGTTCCAGGACCACGAGACGGAGTAGCTCACCCCTTTCAGGCCGCCCGCGTAGCCCAGCTGATACCAGACGTTGGTCTGATCCGTTCCCCAGTAGGTCTGCTCGCTGCCGGAAACGTAAAGCGAACCGTAATCCCCCAGCGACTGGGAGATATTCAGCTGGAAGCGCCCCTTCTTGTTCCACGTCAGGTTGTGATAGCTCTGCACGTCCGGGACGCCGTCGTTGTCCTTGCCGTCGCCGTACTGATAGCCTTCCATGGTGCGCCAGGCAACGTCATCCAGGGTGTAAAAACCCTTCGTGGAGTAGCGATAGCCGAGAAGCTGGAAGTTGGTGCCAAATCCGTTCAGCGATTTTGCGTACAGGAAGCGCAGAGACTGCCCCTCGTGGCGGCTGTCGTCCGCCAGCTGGCTGCGCGCGTGGGTGATATCCAGCGATACCGCGCCCCAGTCGCCCAGGTTTTTCCCGGCGCCGACGGCCATCGCGGTATAGCGCGAGGCAAGCTGCGTGCCGCCGTACAGCGTATAGCCGTTGGCGAGGCCCGCAATCAGCGTGCCCTGCAAGAAGAATGGCGTATCCTGCTCGCCGTTGCCGCTGCGGTAGTCCCCCGCCACCAGGTCGTATTTCCAGCGCCCTTCGCGCTGGAGCAGAGGAACGGTGGAGTACGGCACGGTGTAGCGCTGGTTGCTGCCGTCCTTTTCCTCAACCGTCACCTCAAGGTCACCGCTCGATGACGTCGGGTTCAGGTCCGTAATGGCAAACGCCCCGGCCTGAACGTAGCTCTGATAGATGACGTAGCCGTTCTGGCGGATAACCACTTTTGCCGGGGTGCGGGCAATCCCGCGCACGGTGGGGGCGTAGCCCTGCAGGCTGTCGGGATACATGCTGTCGGAAGAGTAAAGCCGACCACCGCGAAAGCCGACGCTGTCAAAGACGTCGTTGCCGGTGTTGCTGTCGCCGAGCACCAGCTCGCTTTTGAGCGGAATAACGGTGCGCTGCGCCCAGGTGCCGATGTTTTCCCAGCTGCTATGCCGTTCGCCGCTGCTCTGGGAGTAGCGCCAGGCCCCGTTGTTGCGCAACCGCCACGGCCCGTAGTTCAGCCCACTTTGCAGGTTGAGGTAATAGCTGTCGTCGTTGCTTCCCCGGTTGCCGGAAAAGCTGTAGTTCAGCAGCGCGGCGGGGATCCCCTCGTCCCACTGTTCGGGCGGGATGTAGCCGCGCGCGCTATTGGCCATCGCCACCTGCGGCAGGCTGACGTTAAGGCGCTGGGAGGCGAAGTTGAACGCCATTTCACTGCCGGGAATGGCGGTTTCCAGCGGCACGCAGGCGTCGCCCTGAAGGTTTGCCAACTCGGGGAAGGCGGCAATGTTCACGCCGAACCGGTCGAGCATCGCGCGCGTCACGCAGGCCGCCAGCCCGCCCGCCACGGGCGGGGTGTTGTCAGCCTGTTCAAAACGCACGTCCTGCGTTCCGATAAACTCATCGTTACGCCAGATATCCACGCGATAGACGCCCGGCGCCTGCTGGTGCCCCTGTTCAAAACGCGACAAATCCGCCACGTTCGCGGTGTCGTCGGAGAGAAACGCCGGGTTAAAGTAGCTTTCGCCCCAGCCGGCCTGCGGCCAGAGCGTGCTCATCAGCGCCAGCGCAACCGGGCAGTATCGCCATTGGTGATTTGTCATCGCCCTGACTCTGCTCACAGGTTGACGCTGCGCGCCGGGGTAATGGCACCGTAATCATTCACGCTCTGCCACGAGAGCGCGCCGCCCGCACCGGCAGGAATCACCTGCTGCGCGCTGCTTTTCGGCGCCACCATCAGATTTTCCAGCGTCTGGCCGCCCATCTTCAGGTTAACCAGCGTGACGTAGTACGGTGACGCGTTGCTGACCTTAAGATGGTTGCCCGCGCGCTCAAAGCGCAGGTGCGACAGCGCTTCTTCCGGCTGCATCGCCAGATTGTTCGGGCGCACAAACAGCTTAATGCGCGACAGAATCGCCAGCTGCAGGACGTTATTGCCGTCCTGGGCGGCTTTGCTCACGGACGGGATGGCCTTCACGTTCATAAAGAACAGCGATTCGCGATCGGCGGGCAGCGCCGGACCGGCATAAATGATGCGCAGCGTGTTCTCGCTGTCCGGCTCGCTGACGAACAGCGGCGGCGTGACGGCAAAGGTTTTCTCTTTTTGCCCGCTCGCATTTTCAATCCACGCGTTAATTAAATAACGCTCTTTTTTATTGCTGTTGGTGATGGCCAGCGACGTTTGCTTGGCGTCTGCCGGATAAATAACGCGCGTGGCCCCCAGCGCAATTCCACCCGATGCATTTGCGCAGGTGGAAATCATCATCAAAATAAAAGAAAAAATCAGTCCTGGTTTAATTAGGGTGTTCATCACAACAATACCTTTATTAATGTGTTCGCAGGCGTAGAAGGCGTTATGGATAAATCAACGTAAACCAGACGTCTGACTGAATACGGCCTGGCACGAGGTGTTCGGAAATAGCGCGATAGCGGGCGCTAAAATGAAAGGCCAGCTCGCTGGTGTCGATGGGCAAGAAGCTGACGGCGGCCGCGTTGGGAACAATCTGGCGCTGCTGTTCGTCAAATAGCGCCAGCCCTACGCCGCTGCTGACGGGCGTTTCACCGGGCCGCGATGTTGCCAGAAAGACCTGAGGATCTTCCGTCGGCGTAACGCCCTGAAACTGAATGCCCACGGTGCGAGAGACGTCCACGCTGCAGTCGAGCAAGCGCACGGTGAACGGCACGTTGACCGTAGAAAAGCTGCCCACGCCGGAAAAGGAGTTGGTGCGATATTGCCCCATGTCAATGCGCATATTCTCGCTGTCAGGCGCTACCGCGCAGCCGCCGTTGACTAACTCCCCGCGGAGGTACACCTTCCCGCCGTCTATGACCACGGTGTGCGCGACTGCCTGATGAACCATCGCCAGCGTTAACAGCAGCAGTGTTCCGATCCTTATCATCATATTCTCAGCGTTAGCGTATGACGGGCCTCATCCCTGAGGCCGAAACATCCCTGTAAAGAAGGTCTTACTCGTACTTCATCACGAAGGTCGCGTCGGCGTTTGCCAGACCCGGTGACGTGGTCGCAGCGGTCGCTTTGTAACGCGCGGTGAAGCTCAGGGTGTTGGTGCCCTGGATCAGCGTTTTCGCCGCGGAGAAGGTCGCGCCGTCCGGCGTCAGCGTGGTGGATTTGCTGTCGAGGATCTCGATACCTACGCCTTTCGCGGTGTTGTCGTTGCTGCCGGAGGTGACCGCCAGCAGGGTCTTATCGGTTGCGTCGATTTGACCGGTGAACGCTACGGAAGCGGTCGTTGCAACGGTAGGATCGCAATCGTTCAGCACGATGTTGAAGGGAATATTCGACGTGGTGTCGCCCACTTTAGTGAATTTCGCCGTGCGATATTGACCCAGGTTAACGGTCTGCTCGGAAGATTCAGTATTTACTGAACATGCGGCATTCACTAATTCACCTTTAAAATGCACGGTACCGCCATTAACGGAAACCGGCGTTTTTGGATCTTCTGCGTGAGCGGCGCCCGCGACCAGGGCCAAAGTTGCAATAACAGTCGTAGCAATGTTGCTGAGTTTCATGTCTATTCCTTTAAAATATAAATAACCCTTCCCGTGCTCGTCGGGAATATTGAAATACATTCAATTGTGCAATTGAAGGCTTATTTCGGAGGAGATAAAGTAGCTCAGGAAGTGATATTTAAATATGTCAAAACGCTGCGATTCCACCAGGACACATCCTAATCCGGCCTCGGAAATTGGCCCTGTAATCACCGGGGTTTACCGTCAACCGCCGAAATCTCGCAAAGGATGACTGACAGCGGCGCTCGCTTCTGACAAAATATAGCCATCCCCCCTTTCAAACGTTACAGACGGAATCCTCTCTCTGATGGCAGCAAAAATTATTGACGGTAAAACGATTGCGCAGCAGGTGCGCTCTGAGGTCGCGGAAAAAGTGAAGGCGCGAACAGCCGCCGGAAAACGCGCCCCGGGGCTGGCGGTTGTGCTGGTTGGCAGCAACCCCGCTTCGCAGATCTATGTCGGCAGCAAGCGTAAAGCGTGCGAGGAAGTAGGCTTCGTCTCCCGCTCTTACGATCTGCCTGAAACCACCAGTGAAGCAGAACTGCTTGAGCTGATCGACACCCTGAACGCCGATAAAGCGATCGACGGGATTTTGGTTCAGCTGCCGCTGCCCGCGGGCATCGACAACGTGAAGGTGCTTGAGCGCATCGCGCCGGATAAAGACGTAGACGGGTTCCATCCGTATAACGTGGGCCGCCTGTGCCAGCGCGCGCCGCGCCTGCGTCCGTGCACCCCGCGCGGCATCGTTACCCTGCTTGAGCGTTACAACATCGATACCTACGGCCTGAACGCCGTGGTGATCGGCGCATCAAACATTGTCGGGCGTCCGATGAGCATGGAGCTGCTGCTGGCCGGCTGCACCACCACCGTGACCCACCGCTTCACCAAAAACCTGCGCCACCACGTCGAAAACGCCGATCTGCTGATCGTCGCGGTCGGCAAGCCGGGCTTTATTCCGGGCGAGTGGATTAAAGAAGGCGCGATTGTCGTGGACGTCGGCATTAACCGTCTGGAAAGCGGCAAAGTGGTCGGCGACGTGGTGTTCGACGATGCCGCCGCGCGCGCGTCATACATTACCCCGGTGCCGGGCGGCGTAGGCCCGATGACCGTAGCCACATTAATTCAGAATACCTTGCAGGCCTGCGAGGAGTATCACGACGTAGAGGACGCGTAAGATGGCAACATTTTCATTAGGTAAACACCCGCACGTAGAGCTGTGCGATCTGCTTAAGCTGGAAGGCTGGAGTGAAAGCGGCGCGCAGGCGAAAATCGTCATTGCCGACGGGCGGGTTAAGGTCGACGGCGCGGTGGAAACCCGCAAGCGCTGCAAAATCGTCGCGGGCCAGACCGTGAGCTTTGAAGGCCAGAGCGTGACGGTTACGGCCTGATCCCCTCACCCTAACCCTCTCCCCAAAAGGGAGAGGGAACAGTCCGAACGCCGTTTGTAGGCCGGGTAAGGCGAAGCCGCCACCCGGCAATACCCTGCCAATCCCCCACATCCATTCAGGTTAATTATCGATCAACTTCAAATAATCACTATTTCATCTGATGAAAGGTGAAAATGTTGTTGCGCGAATTTCAGGCTTTCCTCACGATAAGTAGAACGTTCTACTAAAACGTTCTACTTACAATAACAGCGCCTAAAAAAGCGCTACTCGGGGGAAATCAGCATGAGTCTGATATCAGGGTTTGTTAAATCGCTGTCTAAGTTATCGATGATTGGTCGCGCCCTAATGCTGCCAATTTCACTGCTTCCCGCCGCGGGGCTGCTGCTGGCCTTCGGCGATAAGTTCCACCTGCCGCTGATGATGAACGCGGGCGGGGTTATTTTTGATAACCTGCCGATGCTGTTTGCCATCGGCTCCGCCGTCGGTCTGGCGTCGGAATCCGGCATTGCGGCGCTCTCCGCGGCGGTGTCGGTGTTCGTAACCAACATTACCATCAGCACCGTGCTCAGCATCACGCCGGAGATGGCGTCCCAGGGCGGGAAATACGCGATGGTCGTCGGCATCCCGACGCTGCAGATGGGCGTCTTCGGCGGCCTGATCTGCGGTATTCTCGCGGCCTGGTGCTATAACCGCTTCCACACCATGCAGCTGCCCGAGTTCCTCGGCTTCTTCTCCGGCAAGCGCTTTGTGGCGATTGCGACGGCGTTTCTGTCGTTCCTGCTCGGGCTGCTGCTGCCGTACGTCTGGCAGCACATTCAGTCCGGCATTGACGCGCTCTCCGTTGTCGTCAACGGCGATAACCAGGCGGCCTCAACCTTTATCTTCGGGCTGGTGGAGCGCGCGCTGATCCCGCTCGGCCTGCACCACATCTGGTATCCGTCGTTCTGGTATTCGTTTGGCGACTACACCACGCAGGCGGGCCAGGTGATCCACGGCGACCAGACCATCTGGTTCAAGATGCTGGAAGAAGGCGTGAAGTCCTTCAGCAGCGACTCCTACCAGAACGCCGGCAAGTTCATGCAGGGCGAGTTCCCGCTGATGCTGTTCGCGCTGCCCGCCGCGTGCCTGGCGATGTATCACGAAGCCCACACGAAGAATAAAAAGATCGCTGCCGGGATCCTGTTCTCCGCCGCGCTTACCTGCTTCCTGACGGGGATCACCGAGCCGGTCGAGTTCACCTTTATCTTCGTGGCGCCCATCCTTTACGTCTTTAACGCCGTGATGGCGGGCCTGGCCTACATGACCATGTACCTGATGCATGCGCATATCGCCAAGTCCTTCTCCGCGGGCTTTATCGACTACCTGTCGTTCGGCATCCTGCCGTCGTTCAACGGCTATCAGACCAACTTCCTGAACGCCGTGATTATCGGCATTCCGATGGCGCTGATTTACTACTTCACCTTCCGCTTCGTGATCCGTCGCTTCGACGTGAAAACGCCGGGGCGTACCGAAGTGACCGCCAGCGCCGACGATAAAACCGATACTGAAATCGCCACCGAGATCATCGGCCTGCTGGGCGGCGCGCAGAACATCGACTCCGTTGGCTCCTGCATCACCCGCCTGCGTCTGGAAGTGGCGAAGAGCGATGCGGTAGACAAAGACGGCCTGAACGGGCTCGGCGCGCGCGGCGTGGTCTTCGTCGGCGATACCGGCATTCAGGTGATTTTTGGTGCCAGAGCACAGTTTATCGCCCAGACCATGTCCACGATGATCGGCAAATAATAAGATGCCGGGAGGATACGTCTCCTGTACGCTGGGAGACGTTGTCTTATCTGGCTGATAATCAGTGAATTTCAGGGAGCGGTTTTGAAGAAAGTCAGCATCATTGATGTGGCAAAGCACGCGGGCGTGTCGGTTTCTACCGTCTCGCTGGTGCTGCGCCAGAAAGGGAAAATTTCTGAGGCCACCATCGGAAAGGTCAATGATGCCATCACGACGCTGGGCTACGTGCACAACGTGGCCGCCGCAAACCTTCGCGCCAACACCTCCAACCTGATCGGCCTGATCCTGCGTGATTTTAGCGACAGCTTTTCCATTAAGGTGATGGCGAGCATCGTTCAGGAGCTGGAAAAACAGGGGTACATGGTGTTCCTCGGCCAGCCGCTGAACGACGGCGAACATCTCGAACGCTGCCTGCTCTCCTTCAAGCAGCAGGGCGTGGCGGGTGTGATCTATCTGGCCTCCGATACCCGCACCTCCGCGCTGCCGGAGCAGATCCGCCAGTGTCCGCTGCCGCTGGTGGCGGTTTCGCAATCGCTGCTTGATGAAAAATGTAACCTGGTGATGCGCGACAACCGCCAGGCGGCAAACCTGGCCGCGCGCTACCTGATCGAACGCGGGCACCGCAACATCGCCTACATCGGCGGGCGCGAAGGCTGCCTGATCCGCGAGCAGCGCCTGCTCGGCTTTCGCAGCGCGATGACGCAAAACGGTCTGGTCTGGCGCGACGACTACTCCCCCGCCTGCAGCGACGACACGATGGCCGCCGGTTTCGCCACCCGCCAGCTGCTGGAAAAGAACAACACCATCACCGCCCTGCTCTGCCATTCGCCGGACGCGATAATCGGGTCCCTTTCGGGCATTCAACAGGTGGGGCGCACCGTGGGGAAAGACGTGTTTTTAACCCAGCAGGTGGCGCTGGTGGGCTTTGAGGACATGCTGCACGTCAACCTGACCTCGCCGTCGTTCACCTACGTCTCTTCCGCCAGCGAAGAGACCGGGCGTCAGGCCACCGGGCTGATGATCCGCAGGCTCAGGGAGCCGGAGCTGCAAACCCAGCGTATTACCCTTTCCGGGCAGCTTATCGCGCGCGAGTCGGCGTAAATTCAGAATTTGGCGCAGGTTTGATGGGGCGAATTCGCTGCTATATTTCCATGATTTGCCGGGAATAATTGCGATGCCTACCGTTATCACTCACGCCGCTGTACCTCTTTGCCTGGGCTTAGGCCTGGGAACTAAAGTCGTCCCTCCCCGCCTGCTGTTTGCCGGCGTCATGCTCGCGATGCTGCCGGACGCCGACGTGCTGGCGTTTAAATTCGGCGTCGCCTACGGAAATATTTTCGGCCATCGCGGTTTTACCCACTCCCTGCTGTTCGCCTTTGTGGTGCCGATACTCTGCGTGCTGATTGGCCGACGATGGTTCAGGGCCAGCCTGACGCGGTGCTGGCTGTTTTTAACCGTCTCGCTGCTGTCGCACAGCCTGCTGGATTCGATCACCACGGGCGGGAAAGGCGTCGGCTGGCTGTGGCCGTGGTCGGATGAACGTTTTTTCGCGCCGTGGCAGGTGATCAAGGTCGCGCCGTTTGCGCTCTCACGCTATACCACGCCGTACGGGCATCAGGTGATTATTTCAGAATTGCTATGGGTGTGGCTGCCGGGGGTTGTGCTGATGGGGATGTTGTGGTGGAAAAGAAGGTAAAAAAAGCCGGGTGGCGGCTGCGCCTTACCCGGCCTACTTTTACCCGTAGGCCCGGTAAGCGTAAGCGCCACCGGGCACTAAGGACTTACTTACGGCGCCAGGTTGTACCCTGCGGGCCGTCTTCCAGAATGATGCCCATCTCGGTCAGACGGTTACGCGCCGCATCCGCTGCCGCCCAGTCTTTCGCCTGACGCGCTTCCAGACGCGCCTTGATCAACGCCTCAATCTCCGCCACTTCGCCGTCGTCCGCCTGCGCGCCGCCCTGCAGGAACGCCTCCGGCTCCTGCTCCAGCAGGCCGAGAACGGAAGAGAGCTTGCGCAGGTGCGACGCCAGCGCGTTAGCCGCGGCCATATCTTCTGACTTCAGGCGGTTCACCTCGCGCGCCATGTCGAACAGCACGGAGTAGGCTTCCGGGGTGTTGAAGTCATCGTTCATCACCTCAATGAAGCGCGCTTCAAAAGCTTCGCCGCCCGCAGGCGCAGCGGATTTGTCGGTGCCGCGCAGCGCGGTGTACAGGCGCTCCAGCGCCGAGCGCGCCTGCTTGAGGTTCTCTTCGCTGTAGTTCAGCTGGCTGCGATAGTGGCCGGACATCAGGAAGTAGCGCACGGTTTCCGCGTCGTAATACTTGAGCACGTCGCGCACGGTGAAGAAGTTGCCCAGCGATTTTGACATCTTCTCGCGGTCAACCATTACCATCCCGGAGTGCATCCAGTAGTTCACGTATTCGCCGCCGTGGGCGCAGGTGGACTGGGCGATTTCGTTTTCGTGGTGCGGGAACATCAGGTCCGAACCGCCGCCGTGAATGTCGAAGTGGTTGCCCAGCTGCTTGCAGTTCATCGCGGAGCACTCAATGTGCCAGCCCGGACGCCCTTCGCCCCACGGGGACGGCCAGCTCGGCTCACCCGCTTTCGACATCTTCCACAGCACGAAGTCCATCGGGTTACGCTTCACGTCGACCACGTCAACGCGCGCACCGGCCTGGAGCTGCTCCAGATCCTGACGGGAGAGCGAGCCGTAGGTCGGGTCCGTTGGGACGGAGAACATCACGTCGCCGTTTTCCGCCACGTAGGCGTGGCCGCGTTCGATCAGCTTTTCGGTGATTTCGATAATTTCGTGGATGTGGTGCGTCGCGCGCGGCTCGCTGTCCGGGCGCAGAATGTTCAGGGCGTCAAAGTCCTTGTGCATCTCGACGATCATGCGATCGACCAGCGCCACAAAGCTTTCGCCGTTTTCGTTCGCGCGCTTGATGATTTTGTCGTCGATATCGGTGATGTTGCGCACGTACTTCAGGGTATAGCCCAGAAAACGCAGGTAGCGCGACACCACGTCGAAGGAGACAAAGGTACGGCCATGGCCGATATGACAGAGATCGTAAACCGTGATTCCACACACGTACATGCCGACTTCCCCGGCATGGATAGGCTTAAATTCCTCTTTTTGGCGCGTCATTGTATTAAAGATTTTTAACATCGAAGATTCCATGTGAGACGTGTGTGGATAGTAACTTTTCTATCATACCCATTATTCATCGCCGAAGCAGCACACAATGCAAGGTGATCGCGTCCTGTGGTTATGCTATAACAAGCCCCTATATGTGACCCGAACGCGGGTCGACGCACCACAATAACGGAACAGGATGAAAAAATGGTCACTTTCCACACTAATCATGGCGATATCGTAATCAAAACCTTTGATGACAAAGCGCCTGAAACAGTTAAAAACTTCCTGGACTACTGCCGCGAAGGTTTCTACAACAACACGATTTTCCACCGCGTGATCAACGGCTTTATGATCCAGGGCGGCGGTTTCGAACCAGGCATGCACCAGAAAGAAACCAAAGAAGCGATCAAAAACGAAGCGAACAACGGCCTGAAAAACACCCGCGGCACGCTGGCAATGGCCCGTACTCAGGCGCCACACTCCGCGACCGCGCAGTTCTTCATCAACGTGGCCGACAACGACTTCCTGAACTTCTCCGGCGAAAGCCTGCAGGGCTGGGGCTACTGCGTGTTCGCAGAAGTGGTTGAAGGTATGGACGTGGTTGACAAGATCAAAGCCGTTTCCACCGGCCGCAGCGGCATGCACCAGGACGTTCCAAAAGAAGACGTTGTGATTACAAGCGTGACCGTCAGCGAGTAATTCGTGGCGACACTCTTTATTGCAGATTTGCACCTGCAAACGGAAGAACCGGCGATTACCGCCGGTTTTCTGCGTTTTTTACGCGGTGAAGCGAAAAGCGCCGACGCGCTGTACATTCTGGGCGACCTGTTTGAAGCCTGGATTGGCGACGACGACCCTAACCCGCTGCACCGCGACATGGCTGCGGCCATTAAGGCGCTGGTTGATTCCGGCGTCCCCTGCTACTTCATTCACGGCAACCGCGATTTCCTGATCGGCAGGCGCTTCGCGCGCGAAAGCGGCATGACGCTGCTGCCGGAAGAGCAGGTTCTCGATCTCTACGGCCGCAAGGTTCTGATCATGCACGGCGACACGCTGTGCACGGATGACGCGGGCTATCAGGCGTTTCGCGCGAAGGTCCACACCCCGTGGATCCAAAAGCTGTTCCTCGCCCTGCCGCTGTTTATCCGCAGCCGCATCGCCGCCAGAATGCGCGCGGGCAGCAAGGCCGCCAACAGCAGCAAATCCGTGACCATCATGGACGTTAACCCGCAGGCGGTGATTGGCGTAATGGAAAAGCACCGCGTCCAGTGGCTGATCCACGGCCACACCCATCGTCCGGACGTCCACGAACTGATCGCAAACGGCGAACCCGCGCATCGCGTGGTATTAGGCGCCTGGCACAGCGAAGGATCGATGGTGAAAGTCACGCCTGACGGCGTCGAACTTATCGCTTTCCCGTTCTAATTATCCGCACGACTTTGCGGCGTCTTTAGCCGCGCAACCGTTTTCCTTGCCGATATTCCATGCTATTCTCTGTGCCCTCGAAAGCAGTGTGTTTCGCACCACAGGAGTTTTAAGACGCATGTCTTCCCGCAATAATCCGGCGCGTGTCGCCATCGTGATGGGGTCCAAAAGCGACTGGGCCACCATGCAGTTTGCCGCCGAAATCTTTGACATCCTGAACGTTCCGCACCATGTTGAAGTGGTCTCCGCACACCGCACTCCCGACAGGCTGTTCAGCTTCGCCGAAGGTGCCGAAGAGAACGGCTACGAGGTGATTATTGCCGGTGCGGGCGGCGCAGCACATCTGCCGGGCATGATTGCCGCGAAAACCCTGGTGCCGGTGCTCGGCGTGCCGGTCCAAAGCGCCGCGCTGAGCGGCGTCGATAGCCTTTACTCCATCGTGCAGATGCCGCGCGGTATTCCGGTCGGCACGCTTGCGATCGGCAAAGCGGGCGCGGCCAACGCCGCCCTTCTGGCCGCGCAGATTTTGGCAACCCACGACAAAGATCTGCGCCAGCGCCTGGCGGACTGGCGTCAAGCCCAGACCGATGAGGTGCTGGACAATCCGGACCCGCGGGGTGCGGCATGAGGCAGGTCTGCGTACTGGGTAACGGCCAGCTGGGCCGCATGCTGCGCCAGGCCGGCGAGCCGCTGGGCATCGCCGTCTGGCCCGTCGGGCTGGACGCCGAACCGGAAGCCGTTCCCTTTCACCAGAGCGTGATCACCGCCGAGATTGAGCGCTGGCCGGAGACCGCCCTGACCCGCGAGCTGGCGCGCCATAACGCCTTCGTGAACCGCGACGTCTTCCCTATCATTGCCGACCGCCTGACGCAAAAGCAGCTGTTCGACAGGCTCGGGCTTGCCACCGCGCCGTGGCAATTGCTTTCGGATAAAAGCGAGTGGAACGACGTCTTCGCCATGCTCGGCGATCTGGCGATCGTTAAGCGCCGCGTAGGCGGCTACGACGGCCGCGGCCAGTGGCGGCTGCGCGCCGATGAAACCGCCGAGCTGCCGGAAGAGTGCTACGGCGAGTGCATCGTTGAGCAGGGCATCAACTTTAGCGGCGAAGTGTCGCTGGTGGGCGCGCGCGCAAACGACGGCAGCACCGTATTCTACCCGCTGACCCACAACCTGCATCAGGACGGCATTCTGCGCACCAGCGTGGCCTTCCCGCAGGCCAATGCCGCCCAGCAGGCGCAGGCGGAAGAGATGCTCTCGGCCATCATGCACGAGCTGGGCTACGTGGGCGTGATGGCGATGGAGTGCTTCGTCACCCCGTCCGGGCTGCTGATCAACGAGCTGGCGCCGCGCGTGCACAACAGCGGGCACTGGACGCAAAACGGCGCGTCTATCAGCCAGTTTGAGCTGCACCTGCGCGCCATTACCGGCCTGCCGATGCCGCAGCCGGTGGTGAACAGCCCGTCGGTGATGATCAACCTGATCGGCACCGATCTGAACGACGACTGGCTGAAGCTGCCGCTGGTGCATCTGCACTGGTACGATAAAGAGGTGCGCCCGGGCCGCAAGGTCGGCCACCTGAACCTGAACGACGCCGATACCGAGCGCCTCAGCGCCACGCTGGAAGCGATAGTTCCTCTGCTGCCACCTGAATATGCCAGCGGCATTGTCTGGGCGCAGTCAAAACTGAAGTAAGTATCCCCCGCCGGGGAGTTGACCTTCCCCTTCCCCGGCGTACAATCCCGCCCATTGCTGCTCAGTTTTCTTCTGGAATAACCATGAACGATGGAACGGACTATCGCGCGATCCTCGCGTCCGATGCCCCTTTAATCGACGTTCGCGCGCCGATCGAATTTGCCCAGGGCGCGATGCCCGCCGCGGTCAACCTGCCCTTAATGAACGACGACGAACGCGCCGCCGTGGGGACCTGCTACAAGCGTCAGGGGCCCGAGGCGGCCCTCGCGCTCGGCCATAGCCTGGTGAAGGGAGACGTACGCGAGGCAAGAATCAAAGCCTGGCGCGAGGCCTGCCTTGCCAACCCCGGCGGCTACCTCTGCTGCGCGCGGGGCGGGCAGCGCTCGCACATTACGCAGGCCTGGCTCAAAGAGGCGGGCGTGGATTATCCGCTGGTCGCAGGCGGGTACAAAGCCCTGCGCCAGACGGCGATTCAGGCTACCGCCGAGCAGGTGCAAAAGCCGATGGTGCTGATCGGCGGCTGTACCGGCAGCGGCAAAACGCTGCTGGTGAAGCAGCACGCGCAGGGCGTGGATCTCGAGGGGCTGGCGCACCACCGCGGCTCGTCGTTTGGCCGCACGCTGACGCCGCAGCTCTCTCAGGCAAGCTTCGAGAACCATCTTGCGGTTGAGCTGCTGAAAAAAGACGCGGCGCGCTGGGTGCTGGAGGACGAAGGCCGGATGATTGGCTCTAACCACCTGCCGGAGTGCCTGCGGGATCGCATGGTTGAAGCCCCTATCGCCGTCGTCGAAGACCCGTTTGATATTCGTCTTGAGCGCCTGCGCGAAGAGTATTTCGACCACATGTGGGCCGATTTTGCCGCCGCATACGGTGAAGAAGCGGGCTGGAAGGAGTACAGCGAATACCTGCACCACGGCCTGTTCGCCATTCGCCGCCGCCTGGGGCTGCAGCGCTATGCCGAATTCACCGCCCTGCTTGATGCCGCGTTGCATGAACAGCAGCGTTCAGGCAGCACCGAGGCGCACTTCAGCTGGCTCGCGCCGCTGCTTAACGACTATTACGATCCGATGTATCGCTATCAGCTGGAAAAGAAAGCGGAGAAGATTGTGTATCGCGGCACGTTCGCAGAGGTTGCGGACTGGTTGAATCGCTAAAAAAAAAGCCGGGTGGCGGCTGCGCCTTACCCGGCCTACGATTGCTTTTGTAGCCCCGGTAAGCGCAGCGCCACCGGGGACTGACGACCTTAGAAGTCGTAGCGCAGACGCACCAGGTTCATATCGCCCAGGTTGTCGGTGCTTGAGGTGAATACGTGTTCGTAATCCACGCGGAAGCCGTAGTCCAGCTGGAAGCTGATGCCCACGCCGTTGTCGATGCGCTGGTAGTTACGACCGTTCACGTACTCGATGCGATCGCCCATGAAGTAAGGCTGGATAGATTTCACCGCGTACTGTCCGATTGGGAATTTGTACCCTGCGAAGTATTCAATACCCCACGCGTCGCCCGCGAAGTAGTCATCGGTAGACACTTTTTTGGTGGTCAGGAAGTTCTGATACCAGCCGCCGCCTGCGGAGAAGGTCCAGTTATCCGGCGTCCAGCTCAGGGCCGTACCCAGGATGTTCTGATCGTAGGATTTGCTGTCGCCGTTTTGCGGGTTACGCATATCCGCGCGGGTGTAGTTCCACGCCGCGCCCCAGGTCAGGTCCGTGGTCAGGTGGTAATCCAGACCCAGCGAGCCGCCGCCTTTACGCTTGTAGCGCAGGCCGTTGCCCGGCAGGTATTCGCTGTCTTCAAACAGGTAGGATGCATAAATGTCCGCATCGCCTACGGTTTTCTTGTATTTCAGCATCTGGCGTGAACGGTAGGAACCGTCGTAGTCGCCGTTGATCCCGTTACCCGGTGCCTGACCGATCATGTCGTAGTCCCAGATATCGGTTTTCGCTCCCACCACGTCGTAGTAAACGCTGTTTTGCTGGCCGAAGGTCAGCGTACCCCAGGTATCACTCTTCAGGCCGGTGTAAAGCATGCGGCGGCTGGTGTCGTGCGCGCCGTCGGCGTAGTGGTTATCCCAGTTGAACTGAGCAGGAATGTTCACGCCCAGCTCGTAGTAGCTGATCCAGCTAATGTCATCAAACAGGTAGTAATCTGCCGCGAAGCGGAAACGGGTGCCGCCGTCGAAGCCGTTACGCTTGTAGCCATTTTTACCGTCGTTGCCGGTCATGTTCTGGAACTGTGGACGGATGCTGCCGCCAACGGTGAAGTTCAGACGGCTCAGCGGGTTACCCGCCTGCGGATCTTGTTTCAGAACAGTGATTTCCGCCTGAGAAGCGAAAGATGTTAATGCCACCGCTGCGCCAATAGCTGCTGCCAGCGCTGTTGTTTTTATAGTCATTATTTTTCCTTGATAGACACGCTGCTAAATATTTAGCTGGTGAATATTAACTGGAAATAAAGGGGCTGTGTCGGCAGGTTTTTAATGATTTGTGCTACTAAACGTCCGGGTATTATCTTTTTGTGCTACCAAGGGATTACGCACCGGCATACAAACCGGTGCGTAATCATCACGACCGTAAACTAACTCACGAACTGGCGGAACAGCGCCTTGCCCTTAAGCAGCCGACTTCCCAGCCAGCCGCCGCACAGCGACAGCAGCACCGCGCCGCAGACGGGCAGCGCCAGCCACAGCCGCAGATCCGGCTGCCACGGGAAGTCGAAGACCCGGGTTTGCAGCAGCGCCAGCGCGGTTTCCGCGCCGACGGCGGCAACCAGACCGGCCACCAGCCCCAGCAGGGCAAACTCGCTCCACAGCGTGGTGCGCAGCAGGCGCCTGCTGGCCCCCAGCGTGCGGTAGACCACCAGTTCCTGGTGGCGCTGACGCATCCCGACCTGCACCTGCGCCAGCAGCAACAGCAGGCCGCAGATCGTCACCAGCACCACCATCACCTCCAGCGCGCGGCTCACCTGCTCCAGCACCTGCCCTACCTGCTTGAGGATCGCGCCAATGTCCAGCAGGCTGACCGTCGGAAACTCGCGGTTAAGCTGCGTCAGCATGCCGTTGCCGTTCTCCCAGCGGAAGCTGGTCAGCCAGCTCTGCGGCTGTCCGTCCAGCGCGCCGGAAGGGAAGATAAAGAAGAAGTTCGGCCGCAGGCTTTCCCAGTCGACCTTGCGCAGGCTGGTGACCTTCGCGCTGAAGTCCTGGGTGTCGCCGGTGAAGGTCACGCTGTCGCCCAGCCCCACGTTCAGGCGTTTCGCCAGCCCCTCCTCCATCGAGACCTCGCCCGCCTTCGGCGGCCAGCTCCCGGCGGTAATCGGGTTATGGTCCGGGCGCGCGTCCTGCCACGTCAGGTTCAGCTCCCGGTTAAGCGCCTCGTCCTTATTTCCCTCCGTCGGCTGGCCGTTAATCTGCGTCAGCCGCGCGCGAACGATCGGGTAGAACGATTCCGGGACAACCCGATGCTCGGAAAGGAACGCCTTCAGCGGCGTCACCTGCTCCGGGGCGATGTTGATCAGAAAATAGTTCGGGCTCTCCGGCGGAAGCTGCTGCTGCCAGCGGTCCAGCAGATCGCCGCGCAGCACCAGCAGCAGCGCCAGCAGCATAAACGACAGCGAAAACGCTGAAAGCTGGCTCAGGGTTGACCACGGCTGGTGCAGCAGGCGGTTCACCGCCAGCCGGATCGGCAGGGATTTCACGGTCAGTTTTTTCAGGAGCTTAAGCAGCAGCCAGCCCACCGCGCCGCACAGCAGGGCCAGCACAACGGCCCCCGCCAGCACCGCCCACAGCAGCGTGCTGCCGCCCATCAGCCAGGCCAGCAGGCCCACCGCCACGGCGATGATGACCGGAAGATAGAACTTCAGCGGCCAGACGTTAGCCACCGCGTCGCGGCGCAGCACGCGCAGCGGCTGGGTCGCCAGCAGCAGCCGGTACGGACGCAGCCCCACCAGCAGCGATATCACGGTCATCGCGCCGATGGCCCACAGCCACGGCCAGAGGCTTGCCGGCGGTAACGCGGCGGGCAGCACGGGCTTCAGCAGCACCATCAGCAGCTTTTCAAACAGCAGGCCAATCGCGCCGCCGGTCACGGCAGACAGGGCCAGCACCATCAGCCACTGGCCGACGATCAGCCTGCGCAGCTGCGCCCTGCCCGCGCCGAGGGTTTTGAGGATCGCCACCAGATCGTAGCGGCTGCGGCAGTAGTGCCCCATCGCCACGGCGACGGCCGCCACGGCCAGCAGCAGGGTTAACAGCGCCGAAAGCAGCAGGAACTGCTGGGAGCGCTCAAGGGATTTGCCCAGCGCGCCTTCGTCCTGCTCCAGCCCAAACCAGCGGTGTTCCGGCTTAAGCTGCGGCAGCAGCCACTTTTCATACGCCGCCAGCTGCCCGGGCGTGCCGCCAAACTTGTAGCGCCAGGTGACGCGGCTTCCCGGCTGAACGGCGCTGGTTTTCGCCACGTCCGCGGTGTTCATCAGCAGGCGCGGGGCAAGCTGGAACGGATTGAAGCCGGAATCAGGCTCCTGCACCACCTCCCCGGCAATTTTCAGCGTGGCATCGCCGACGTCGATGCTGTCGCCCGGTTTTAAGTTAAGCAGCGCCATCAGGCGCGGGGCCAACAGCACCGTGCCGGGCTGCGGCTTCAGGTCCGGCGGGCTGGTCTGCAGCTCGCCGTACATCGGGTAAATGCCATCGACGGCCTTAACGCTGGCAAGCTGCGGCGTATCCCCCGCGAAGGTCATGGTCTGGAAGGTGATTTGCTCCCCCACCTTCAGCCCCAGCCTGCGCGCTTCCTCTACCCAAACCGGGGAGATTGCGCGGGAGCTTTGCAGCGTGCGGTCGCCCGCCATAAATTCGCGGCTCTGCTGGCTAAGACCCTTTTCCATGCGGTCGCTCACGCTGCCGAGCGCCAGCACGCACGCCACCGCCAGGCTCAGCGCCAGCCAGACGATCAGCAGCGAGGGCGAGCGCCACTCGCGCCAGAACCAGCGGGCAATCATGCTTCCTCCTGAAGTACACCGTTCACCAGGCGCAGGCGACGGTCGCAGCGCGCCGCCAGCTGCGGATCGTGCGTCACCAGAATCAGCGTGGTGCCGTGTTCGCGGTTGAGCGAAAACAGCAGATCGGCAATTTTGTCGCCGGTTTTGCGGTCCAGATTGCCGGTCGGCTCGTCGGCAAACAGCACTTCGGGACGGCCGTTAAACGCGCGCGCCAGCGCCACGCGCTGCTGTTCGCCGCCGGAAAGCTGCGCCGGAAGATGATCGAGACGCTTTCCCAGCCCCAGCTGTTCCAGCAGCGCTTTGGCGTGATCGCGGCTCTGGCGGGTATGTTCGCCGCGCAGCAGGCCCGGCAGCTCGACGTTTTCCAGCGCGTTGAGCGTGGGAATAAGCATGAAGGACTGAAAGACGAAACCGATATGGCGTGCCCGCAGCGCGGCGCGCGCCTCTTCGTCCAGGGCGTGCAGCGGCTGGCCCACCAGGTGCACCTCGCCGCTGCTGCCGTCGTCCAGCCCGGCTAAAATCGCCAGCAGCGTGGACTTGCCGGACCCTGACTCACCGATCAGCGCAATGGTTTCGGCGCGTTTGACAACGAGTTCAACTCCGGTAAGGATGGAAAGCTCGTGTTCCCCCTGACCGACGGACTTCTTAAGATGATGAACTTCAACACTGTTTTCCGCTGGCATTTGCCCTTCCTGTTTTTGATGCTGATGACCTTCCGCGCGGCGGCAGCGGACACGTTACTTGTTCTCGGCGATAGCCTGAGCGCAGGCTATCGCATGGCGGCGAATGCCGCCTGGCCCGCTCTGCTCAGCGATAAATGGCAGACTAAACCGGCGGTGGTGAACGGCAGCATAAGCGGCGA
Source organism: Gorgopas trochilus (assembly GCA_018231245.1). Classification (NCBI taxonomy): domain Eukaryota; kingdom Metazoa; phylum Arthropoda; class Insecta; order Lepidoptera; family Hesperiidae; genus Gorgopas; species Gorgopas trochilus. Next base: position 107,028 of record DWRP01000004.1, read on the forward strand.
TACGTCGCAGCAGGGGCTTTCGCGCCTGCCCGCGCTGCTCAAGCAGCACCAGCCGCGCTGGGTGCTGGTCGAACTCGGCGGCAACGACGGCCTGCGCGGCTTTCAGCCTCAGCAAACCGAACAAACCCTGCGCACCATCCTGCAGTCTATCAAAGCCGCTAACGCGGAGCCGCTGCTGATGCAAATTCGCCTGCCCGCCAACTACGGACGCCGCTATAATGAAGCCTTTAGCGCAATCTACCCTAAGCTTGCGAAGGAGTTCGATATTCCCCTGCTGCCCTTTTTCATGGAAGAGGTTTATCTGAAGCCCCGGTGGATGCAGGACGACGGGCTCCACCCCAATCGCGACGCGCAGCCGTTTATTGCCGACTGGATGGCAACGCGGCTCGCCCCTTTAGTTAACCATGACTCGTCAAAAAGCTGAGTTCATGACAGGTAAAGTTATGCAAAAATCGGTCTTAATTACAGGATGTTCCAGCGGTATTGGTCTTGAAAGCGCCCTTGAGCTGAAGCGCCAGGGATTTTGGGTGCTGGCGGCCTGCCGCAAGCCCGAAGATGTCGCCCGCATGAACGGCATGGGCTTAACCGGCGTGGAGCTCGATCTGGACTCGCCGCAGAGCATTGAACGCGCCGCCGATGAGGTTATCGCCCTGACCGACAACCGTCTGTACGGGCTGTTTAATAACGCCGGTTACGGCGTGTACGGCCCGCTGCAAACGCTGTCCCGCGACCAGCTCGAGCAGCAGTTTTCCGCCAATTTTTTTGGCGTGCATCAGCTCACCATGCGCCTGCTTCCGGCCATGCTGCCCCACGGCGAGGGGCGCATCGTGATGACCTCCTCGGTCATGGGCCTGATCTCCACCCCGGGGCGCGGTGCCTACGCGGCGAGCAAATATGCGCTGGAGGCCTGGTCCGACGCCCTGCGCATGGAGCTGCGCCACAGCGGGATTAAGGTCAGCCTGATTGAGCCCGGCCCCATCCGCACCCGTTTTACCGAAAACGTTAACCAGACGCAGGCGGATAAACCGGTCGAAAACCCGGGCATTGCCGCCCGATTTACCCTCGGGCCCGACGCCGTTGTCGCCAAAGTGCGCCACGCTTTTGAGAGCGAGCGTCCAAAACTTCGCTATCCGGTGACGCTGGTCACCCACGCGGTGGGCCTGCTCAAGCGCCTGCTGCCGGGCCGCCTGATGGACAAAATTTTACAGGGGTGAGTTGAAGCCTCGTCGCGCATCCCCATGTATAGAACAAACCGATAAACAGAGAAGGCCGCATGTCCGCACAGAATATCGTAAACATTAACGAAGCAAACCTGCACCAGACGCTCGAACAGTCGGTGACGAAACCGGTGCTGTTCTACTTCTGGTCTGAACGCAGCCAGCACTGCCTTGAGCTGACGCCGGTGCTTGAACGCCTTGCCGCGCAGTACAACGGCCAGTTCCTTCTGGCAAAGCTCGACTGCGACGCCGAGCAGATAGTGGCCTCGCAGTTCGGCCTGCGCGCCATTCCAACCGTCTACCTGTTCCAGAACGGCCAGCCGGTGGACGGCTTCCAGGGGCCGCAGCCTGAAGAGGCGATCCGCGCCCTGCTGGATAAAGTGCTGCCGCGCGAAGAAGAGCTGAAGGCGCAGCAAGCCATGGCGCTGATGCAGGAAGGCAAGTACGACGAGGCGCTGCCGCTGCTGAAAGAGGCGTGGCAGCTGTCGAATCAGGAGAGCCAGATTGGCCTGCTGCTGGCGGAAACGCAGATTGCCCTGCACCGCTCGGAGGATGCAGAAGCGGTGCTGAAAACTATCCCAATGCAGGATCAGGATACCCGCTATCAGGGCCTGGTGGCGCAGATTGACCTGCTCAAGCAGGCGGCGGATACGCCGGAGATCCAGCAGCTTTCGCAGCAGGTGGCCGACAACCCGGCCGACGCCGCGCTCGCCAGCCAGCTGGCGCTGCAGCTGCATCAGGTGGGGCGCAACGAAGAGGCGCTTGAGCTGCTGTTTAGCCATCTGAAAACGGATCTGGCGGCCGCGGACGGCCAGGCGCGCAAGATGTTCCAGGAAATTCTCGCCGCGCTGGGAACGGGTGACGCGCTGGCGTCGAAGTATCGTCGTCAGCTTTACGCTCTGCTTTACTGACGAAATTGCCCGGTGGCGCTCGCGCTTACCGGGCCTACAAAAGCTGATGAACTTGACGGTGGCGCGCTTAGCGCACGTTCTTCAACTGCGTGACCACCAGCTGATGACGCGCGTTGTAAAACTTCCGATAGGTTAAGTAGCAGGCAATAATGGTCGACAGACTCGCCGTCGACAGCAGCATAAACGTCACCATAATCTGATACTTAATCGCCTTCACCGGGTCGATCCCGGCAAAAATCAGCCCGGACATCATCCCCGGCAGGCTTACCAGCCCCACCGTTTTTGCAGAATCCACCGTCGGGATCAGCGACGAGCGGATGCTGTCGCGTATCAGCCGCGCGGAAGCCATCTTTGGCGTGGCGCCCAGGCTGAGCTTCTCCTGAATCTGCTGCTGTTCGCTGCTAAAGCGCTGGCCAAGGTTGTTGTAGCACAGCCCGACCGCCACCATCGCATTGCCCGCAATCATCCCGGAAATGGGGATCACCTGCATCGGCGTGAACGCAATTGAGCCGGAGAAAACCAGCACCGCGAGCGTTAGCGCCGTACCGGCAGTAATCGCGATAAACGAGGAGGTAAAGGCCCTGTCAATGTACTTGCTGCGCTTTTTCGCATTCCACGCCGCGTTGAAGCAGATGAACAGCACCATCAGCAGCGTGAGCACCGCGTGGTCGACGTTGAAGATGTATTTAAGGACGTAGCCTACGATCACCAGCTGGATCACCGCGCGGCAAATGCTCCAGATGATGTCCTTCTCCAGCCCCAGCTTTTCCCGGTTGCTGACGATAATCGCAACCAGTACCAGCACCATCGAAAATGCCAGCGATTCGTTGGTAATGTTGTGTTCACCCACGGTGTGCCTCCTGCGTGCTGCGGTGTGGACGCAGCGTTATGACGTCGTCCGCGTGCTCTATTTCGCTTGCGTCGTGTGTGACCCACAGCACGGCAATATTCTGCTCTTTTGCGTAGCGATGAATAATATCATTCACGTTGCGCTTGTTTACCTCGTCCAGCGCGCTGGTAATTTCATCCAGCAGCAGGACGCGGGGCAAAAACTGCAGGTTGCGGATCAGCGAGACGCGCTGCTTTTCGCCGCCCGAAAGTTCGGAAACGGACTTAGTGAGCGTGTCACCCGACAGGCCAAAGCGCTCCAGATCGGCGGAAAGGCGCTCGGGATCGGGCGTTTTGCTGCGGATTTGCCAGGGAAATATCAGGTTGTCATACACCGTATCGCCAAAAAGCGTCGGCGTTTGCACCGAATACGAGACCTGCTGGCGGTACGCTTCAGGGGAGATCGTCGCGATATCCTTTCCCTCGAAAAAAAGCGTGCCCGACGTTGGACTTAGCAGCGAGGCAATGATTTTCAGCAGCGTGCTTTTACCGCAGCCGGACGGCCCGGTAATCAGCCGGAACTCGCCCGGCGAGAGGGTGAAACTGACGCTCTCCAGAATCGTGGTTTCACCCACGCGGTAGCCCACATCCGCGACGTTTAGCATCGCGTCGTTATCTTTCATGCTATTCCCTGTCTTTATCCTAATAATTAGGAGTAGTCTAACGGCATTAGTGATTGTAATGCGACTTTCCTCGTATACTGGGGGTCAACAAACACGCACGTTTTTCCACAGCAGCATGCAAAACAGGAGGTTTTTATGCTCATCGTTGTTCCGGTCCTTATCCTCGTTGTGTTGGTTGTCGTCGGTGCCGGGGTCAAAACCGTGCCGCAGGGCTACCAGTGGACCGTCGAGCGCTTCGGTCGCTACACCAATACCCTGCCGCCGGGTCTGAACCTGATTGTGCCGTTTATGGACAGAATTGGTCGCAAGATCAACATGATGGAGCAGGTTCTGGATATTCCATCTCAGGAAATCATCTCCAAAGATAACGCCAACGTCACCATTGACGCGGTCTGCTTTATTCAGGTGATCGACGCGCCGAAGGCCGCGTACGAGGTCAGCAATCTGGAACTGTCGATTGTGAACCTGACGATGACCAACATCCGCACCGTGCTCGGCTCAATGGAGCTGGACGAGATGCTCTCCCAGCGCGACAGCATCAACACCCGCCTGCTGCATATCGTCGATGAGGCAACCAATCCGTGGGGCATCAAGGTTACGCGCATTGAGATCCGCGACGTGCGTCCACCGGCAGAGCTGATCGCATCGATGAACGCCCAGATGAAGGCCGAGCGTACCAAGCGCGCCTACATTCTTGAGGCTGAAGGCATCCGCCAGGCCGAAATCCTGAAAGCTGAAGGTGAAAAGCAGTCGCAGATCCTGAAGGCCGAGGGCGATCGCCAGTCGGCGTTCCTCCAGGCAGAAGCGCGCGAGCGTTCAGCGGAAGCGGAAGCCCGCGCAACCCAGATGGTTTCCGAGGCGATTGCCGCCGGTGATATCCAGGCGGTGAACTACTTCGTGGCGCAGAAATATACCGACGCGCTGAAGGAGATTGGCTCTGCTAATAACAGCAAAGTGGTGATGATGCCGCTGGAAGCCAGCAGCCTGATGGGATCGATCGCCGGGATCGCTGAACTGATAAAAGACAGCGGCAGCGAGCGTAAAAAATGATCGAGATTATCGTCGCGCATCCTCACGCCTTCTGGCTGAGCCTTGGCGGGCTACTGCTGGCCGCCGAGATGCTCGGCGGTAACGGCTATTTGCTCTGGAGCGGCATCGCCGCGGTGATCACGGGCCTGATTATCTGGATACTGCCCTTCGGCTGGGCGTCGCAGGGCGCGTTGTTCGCCGTCCTGACGTTGGCCGCCGCCTGGCTGTGGTGGCGCTGGCTGAACCGCCAGGTGAAGGCGCAAAAGCCCGCGGACGCCAGGCTCAACCAGCGCGGTCTGCAGATCGTCGGCCAACGCTTTACGCTGGATAACGCGCTGGTGAACGGACGTGGGCACATGCGCGTGGGCGACAGCTCGTGGCCGGTGATCGCCGACGCCGACCTCAGCGCGGGAACGCAGGTTGAGGTCGTGGCCGTCGAAGGGATTACGCTGCGGGTGAAGGCGTATCAGGGATAACGTTTCTTAAGGCAGGGATATGTTTGTACGTAAATCAGGGATGATACTGACACTGTTATTGAGTACCCAAGCATTCGCATCTGTAGATGTAAGCTATTGCTCCTGGGGGACAGAAAATTGTGTCCTGACAAGTCCCCCTTTCCTCTCAATGACTAATGATACGCGCGATAATTTACTTCGCCTCACAGCAGATAGAGCGCATATAGCATTAACCACACAAACGGAACCACCCGACATTTCACGCAGCCGGGACTACTACTTCGCTTTTCATCTTGACGACTGGTATACCCGTCCTTACAAAGAGGATGCCGAACCCGTCGTAAACCCTGTACTCGATGAGCAGTTAAAAGCGCTGAATATCACGAATGACATGCTCAGCGCTGCTGAATTCAGGAATGATGACTCATCCGATCGGTTTGCATCAAATAACATCGATGCTTTTTCTCAATTTTATGCCGCCATCCTTGCTGACGACGCGCTAACGTCTGAACAACGTACCGTGCTGGCAAAAGCCAGACTGCTGACGACGGGCAATGACTATAATCAAAAGCTCATTTCCGAACTCCCGCTGCCTGAGAATTCCGTTGCCGCCCAGTATCGAGATTATTTGTTGGGTGCCAACAGTTTTTATACTGGCTCATATCTCACTGCAAAAGAGTTTTTCACAAAGCTAAAAGACGCAAAGCACCCCTGGCTGGCAGAAACCGCCACCTACATGCTGATGCGCACTGCTCTGAACCAAAGTAGCGAGCATGCCAATGGGCGTTATGGGGAGTTTACTGTGAACAACATTTCAGGGGATGCTGCACTTGAGGCGCTTAGCTGGGCTGATGTTTATCTTAAACAATGGCCTGAAGGCAAATATGCAGCCTCGACCCGCGGGCTTTTACGTCGCATAAACTGGTATCTGAAGGACTGGGATTCCCTCGCTAAACTGTATGAAACGGAAATGCAGCAGGCGAAAACGGCAGAGCAGCTTATTGCACTTGTGGCAGAAAATGACGCCAAACTGCAAAGTAAAGATCTCACCCAGCAGCAGACGTTATTTATTAGCGCCCCGGAAGCGCCTTTGATTACCTTTACCCAGATTTTACGCCTGTTGCGCGAGCAAGCTCGTGGTGGTGATGCGATACTTGTAGATGATGCACTGCTTGAGAAGATCAAGCCAGGCTTCGAGGCCAGCCATAACTTGCCGCTTTGGAATTATCTCGTTCTCAGTCGGCACTATTTTCAGCAAAATTATCAGGCCATTGTTGATGCAATCGTACCGGCGACGGCACCGGCCGAAACGTTATTAAGCTTTAGCGAACAAGTGTTGTATGGCAAAGCGTTGATGATGCTCAATCAATGGCCAACGGCACGCAAGCACTGGCTGAAATTAATGACTTTGAACCGGAGCTTTGAACAGCAGCAATATCTGCAGGCTCATCTGGCGGCAGCAGAAGTCTATGATAATCATATAGATCGTATCTTTATGCCGGACAGCCAGGTGACGAACCTCCGCTATCGCTCCCTGGTGCTCAAAACCGTCGCTTCACCACAACTTTTGCGTCAGCAGGCCAAACAAGGTCCCAATAAGGAAGAGCAGACCATTGCGTTACACACTCTGCTGTTAAAAGATTTAATCTACGGCAATTATAAAGAATGGCTGGATGACATCGCGTTACAAAGCCATATTCTCCAGCCGGTTATCACGAAGAACTTTTCTGATGTGAATCTCGCAGTGTTTGACTGGGATGGAACGGATACAGAAGAAATTTATTTCTGTCCGGCGCTGAAAGATACGGTAGTTACGTTAAGTAAAAAGCCTCAGGATGCGCATGCGCTTAATTGTCTGGGAGAATTTTTCCGCACAACGAACGTAAAAATAGATATAGAGTCAGAATTCTACGGCAACGATATTCTTGATGACGCAATTTCTGATGCCAATTCCCCCGCGACAGATGGGCGCCAGGGCTATTACCAACAGATTATCACTGACTCAAAAGCTGAACATGAAGACAAAAGCTTCGCGCTTTATCGCGCAATCATGTGCTATAGCCCCTCCGGCTATAACGATTGCGGCGGGAAAGACGTAGATCTACTCCAGCGTAAAGGGTGGTTTAACCAGCTCAAAACCCAGTATCCCGGAAGCCCATGGGCGCAAAAGCTCAAATACTACTGGTAATCGGCGCTCTGCTATTAACATCCGGCGCTAGCGCCGGAGTTAATGCAGCTCACTATCAGGAGTTTTGGCTCTGGTCAGGTGTCACGCCTACGTCTGAAATGAAAAATGCCCATACGGTTTATCTTCACCAGGGAGAAATCAATGCAGGTGGAAAAAGGGTGACCTTTCAAAAGTTGGGTCTACCGGTAAGTAAGCTTCATTTCCCTGCACTTTGGTTAACCGTTCGCTTTACCACGCTTGATGTGCCAACACCTGTTCTGCAGCGGCTGACGAGGCTGCTGGAAAACTGGCGTAATGCCGGAAATCATGTGATAGGGTTACAGGTTGATTTTGATGCGGCAACCCCTCGATTAGACCTTTATGCTACATTCCTGCACCGCCTGAGGGCAGAAATACCGCGGAAATATGCGTTAGGCGTGACGGGCTTACTGGACTGGGCTAAAACGGGCGAGGTGGAAGTGCTCAATGCGCTGCCTGTCGATGAGATCGTAGTGCAAACCTATCAGGGTCGTAAAACCGTTACGCATTATGCCGACTACCTCCCCGCGCTGAATAAGATACGCATCCCGTTTAAAATTGGCGTGGTCCAGCATGGCGAGTGGGATAAGCAACGTGCCCCGCTTCACTCCAGCTGGTATCGCGGCACGGTGGTATTCATGTTAACGCCCCGTCAGCCCGGAATTTTGCGGTGACAGCAGCCGGATAGGTTGTCGATAATCGGGCATTCGGCGCTGTCATCACCCGGACAGGAATCCGCCAGCTGTAACAGCTGTTCGCGCATTGCCTGCAGCTCGATAATATGGCGCTCGATTTCGGCTACCTTTTCCAGCGTACGCTTTTTCACGTCGGCGCTGTGGCGCTTCGGATCGTTAAACAGGTTCACCAGCTCGCCGCACTCTTCAAGATTAAATCCCACCTGCCGCGCCTGGCGCAGCAGCGTCAGCTCGTCGAGGTGCCGCTGCGTATAGCTGCGGTAGCCGTTTTCGCTGCGTAGCGGCGGCGTCACCAGCCCCTTCTCTTCATAAAAGCGGATCGCTTTGCTGGTTAACCCGGTTTTTTTGGCAACATCGCTGATATTCACATTTCCCCCTTGACCTTCCCCTTGATGGAAGGTTTAACCTTTATAGCAGTTAGCGAAAAGCATGCTACAGGTCAATAAGTGACCACATCATTATACGGGAGTTTTGCTATGTCTCACACTATCAACCTGACGCTGGACGGCCTCTCCTGCGGCCACTGCGTCAAACGCGTAAAAGAAAGCCTGGAGCAGCGCCCAGACGTGGAAAGCGCTGATGTGACCGTCGATAGCGCCGTCGTTATCGGCAGCGCCAGCGCGGATGCGCTGATCGACACCGTTAAGCAGGCCGGTTACGGAGCGGAGCTGAGCCACCCAAAGGCTAAACCGCTGGCAGAGTCATCACTCCCGTCGGAAGCACTGACAGCGGCCACTCCTGAGCTTCCGGCAGCGGATGATATTGATGACAGCCAACAGCTGCTGATCAACGGCATGAGCTGCGCCAGCTGCGTCTCCCGGGTACAAAACGCCTTGCAGGCCGTACCGGGCGTCGCGCAGGCACGGGTGAATCTTGCGGAGCGCACTGCGCTGGTGATGGGCAGCGCCTCCGCCGCAGATTTGGTACAGGCGGTAGAAAAAGCTGGCTACGGCGCAGAGGCGATTGAGGATGACATCAAGCGCCGCGAGCGCCAGCAGGAAACCGCCATCGCCACCATGAAGCGCTTCCGCTGGCAGGCGATTGTCGCCCTGCTGGTCGGTATTCCGGTGATGGTGTGGGGCATGCTCGGTGACAACATGATGGTCACCGACGACAACCGCACGCTGTGGCTGGTGATTGGCCTGATTACGCTCGGCGTGATGGTCTTTGCGGGCGGGCATTTTTACACCAGCGCCTGGAAAAGCCTGAAAAACCGCACCGCGACGATGGACACGCTGGTCGCGCTCGGCACGGGCGCGGCGTGGCTCTATTCGATGAGCGTTAACGTCTGGCCGCAGTGGTTCCCGATGGAGGCGCGCCATCTTTATTATGAAGCGAGCGCGATGATTATCGGCCTGATTAACCTGGGCCATATGCTGGAAGCGCGCGCGCGCCAGCGCTCCTCAAAAGCGCTGGAACGACTGCTCGACTTAACCCCGCCGACGGCACGCGTCGTGACCGACGACGGTGAAAAAAGCGTTCCGCTGTCTGACGTTGAGCCCGGCATGACGCTGCGCCTGACCACCGGCGACCGCGTCCCGGTTGACGGCGAAATTAGCCAGGGCGAAGCCTGGCTTGACGAAGCGATGCTGACCGGGGAGCCGATTCCGCAGCAAAAATCGCAGGGCGATGAGGTTCATGCCGGGACGGTCGTCCAGGACGGCAGCGTGCTGTTCCGCGCCAGCGCGGTCGGCAGCCACACTACGCTGTCGCGCATTATCCGCATGGTGCGCCAGGCGCAGAGCAGCAAGCCTGAAATTGGCCAGCTGGCCGATAAAATCTCCGCCATTTTTGTGCCCGTGGTCGTCGGCATTGCCCTGCTGAGCGCCGCGATTTGGTACGTCTTCGGCCCGGCGCCGCAGATTGTCTACACGCTGGTGATTGCCACCACGGTGCTGATCATCGCCTGCCCGTGCGCGCTTGGCCTGGCGACGCCGATGTCGATTATCTCCGGGGTCGGTCGCGCCGCCGAGTTCGGCGTGCTGGTACGCGACGCCGACGCCCTGCAGCGCGCCAGCACGCTCAATACGCTGGTGTTCGATAAGACCGGCACGCTGACGGAAGGCAAGCCGCAGGTCGTGGCCGTGACTGCCGTTGGCTTATCAGACGCCGACGCGCTGCGCCTTGCCGCCGCGCTGGAGCAGGGCTCCAGCCATCCGCTGGCGCGCGCGATACTCGACAAAGCGGGCAATGCGGCCCTGCCGGAGGTGACCAACTTCCGCACCCTGCGCGGGCTTGGCGTAAGCGGTGACGCCGAAGACCATACGCTGCTGCTGGGTAACCAGGCGCTGCTGAATGAAAACGGCATCGATACCTCAGCGCTCGACGGCGAACTGACGGCCCAGGCGTCCCGAGGCGCGACGCCGGTTCTGCTCGCGATAGACGGCAAAGCCGCCGCGCTGCTGGCCGTTCGCGACCCGCTGCGCCAGGACAGCGTCGACGCGCTTGCTCGCCTGCACCGCGCGGGCTATCGCCTGGTGATGCTGACCGGGGATAACCCGACCACCGCCAACGCCATCGCCAAAGAGGCGGGCATTGACGAGGTGATCGCGGGCGTGCTGCCGGACGGCAAGGCGGACGCCATCAAGACGCTGCAAAGCCAGGGACGTCAGGTGGCGATGATCGGCGACGGCATCAACGACGCCCCCGCGCTGGCGCTGGCGGACGTGGGGATCGCGATGGGCGGCGGCAGCGACGTTGCCATCGAAACCGCGGCCATTACGCTGATGCGCCACAGCCTGATGGGCGTGGCGGACGCGCTGGCGATTTCAAAAGCCACGCTGCGCAACATGAAGCAGAACCTGCTCGGGGCGTTTATCTACAACTCGCTCGGCATCCCGATTGCCGCCGGGATTTTGTGGCCCCTCACCGGCACCCTGCTGAATCCGGTCGTGGCGGGCGCGGCGATGGCGCTCTCCTCCATCACCGTGGTGAGCAACGCCAACCGGCTGCTGCGGTTTAAACCGAAAGCGTAGGATGCCTAAAGTAGGCCGGGTAAGCGCAGCGCCACCCGGCTTTTTTGCCTGATGGCAACTATTGCGCCGCCCCTCCCCACGCGCTAGCATGAACCTTTCCGTTCATGGAGCGCGTATGGGCCTGTTTAATCGTATAAAATCATCCTTTCGCGCCCTGTTCCCCCGCCGCTATGCATGGCCCGGTATGGACATCTCGCTGCCCGGCGGCCAGCATCTGCACCTGGTGGGCAGCATCCATATGGGCACGCAGGATATGTCTCCGCTGCCTCCCGGCCTGTTAACGCTGATGAAGCAGGCCGACGCGCTGGTGGTTGAGGCCGATATCTCCGGCCATGAATCGCCGTTTGCCGGGCTGGAAAGCGACGTTCCGCTGGCGGAACGCCTGAATGAAGCCCAGCTTGCGGAACTGACGCGCGTCGCGGATGAGACTGGCGTCTCGCTCTCCATGATTGATACCCTGCCGCTGTGGCAAATCGCGATGGTATTACAAGCCACGCAGGCGCAGCGTCTGGGCCTGCGCGGTGATTACGGCATTGATTACCAGCTTCTGAACGTTGCGCGCGCGCGTAGCCTGCCGGTGATTGAGCTGGAGGGCGCAGACAGCCAGATAGCGCTCCTGCGCCAGCTGCCGGACGATGGCAAATTGCTGCTGGATGATACCCTCACCCACTGGCACACCAACGCCCGACTGCTGCAAACGATGATCGGCTGGTGGCTGGACGCGCCGCCGACGGACGGAAAGTTCTCCCTGCCGTCAACGTTCAGCGCGTCGCTGTATGATGTGCTGATGAACGCGCGTAACCAGGCATGGCGAGAAACGCTGCACGATCTTCCGGCCGGACGATACGTGGTGGCGGTTGGGGCGCTGCATTTGTACGGGGAAGGAAATTTGCCGTCGCTGCTGAAATAAAAAAATGGCCAATATTTCTATTGGCCCGTCAAAGAGGAATTTCATCGTTTTTATTATGCCGAAGGAGACCTTCGGTTGAGCCGATTGTCGCTCAAAGTGACCATCACTGCCAACACTATATGCGCAAGATGGTGCTATTTTTTAGACAAACGTCAGGCGTATGCTGTCAGCATGAATTGTCTGTCGTAAGAAGGATAGCTATGACTCCCGCCGTTAAATTACTCGAAAAAAACAAGATTCCCTTCACGATCCACACCTACGATCACGATCCGCACGAGACCAACTTTGGTGATGAAGTGGTGCGCAAGCTGGGTCTGAATGCGGACCAGGTTTACAAAACGCTGCTGGTCGCGGTAAACGGTGATATGAAGCACCTCGCCGTTGCGGTGACGCCCGTCGCCGGGCAGCTGGATCTGAAAAAGGTGGCCAAAGCGCTGGGCGCGAAAAAGGTCGATATGGCGGACCCGATGGTGGCGCAGCGCACGACCGGCTATCTGGTCGGCGGGATCAGCCCGCTCGGGCAGAAAAAGCGGCTGCCGACGCTGATTGATGCGCCGTCCCAGGCGTTTGACACCATCTACATTTCAGGCGGCAAGCGCGGGCTGGATATTGAGCTGGCGGCAAGCGATCTGGCGAAAATGCTGGACGCGACGTTCGCGGATATTGCGCGCAGGGAGTGAGAAAATTGCCCGGTGGCGCTGCGCTTACCGGGCCTACGATTCGAATGTAGGCCGGGTAAGGCATAGCCGCCACCCGGCAACACAACCGCGCTACTGCCAACTCACCTCGCCTTTCGGCTCATAGGCATTCACGTCAATCGGCGAGTTCTCCTGAATATACTGCTTCAGCACTTCCGCATCGATAAAGCCGGTATTCACATAACCCGGTTTGTTATCGATGTGCGGATAGCCGTCGCCGCCGGTGGCGTTAAAGCTTAAGGTCGCCATGCGGTAGGTTTTGCCAGGATCGACCGGCTCGCCCTTGATTTTGAGATCGTTTAGCTTGACGTCTTTCGCCACGAAGCTGACGTTAGCAAACTGCGGATAGGCCCCGGAGTCCGGCTTCATCTGCGCAACGGCGGTCAGATACTCAATCACCTCTTTTCCGCTCATGTCGGCATACACCACGATATTGCCGAACGGCTGCACCTTGAGCACGTCTTTATAGGTGATGTTTCCGCCTTCGATGGAGTCGCGAATGCCGCCGCCGCTCATCACGCCAAAGTCGGCGCCGGTGCGGGCGATTTGCGCGGCCAGCACCAGGCGGCCCATGTTGGTCTGAACGAACCGCACCTTGCTGCGGTCCCCTTCAAGACGGCCGTTGAGCGTGCCGATCTTCACGTCCAGCTGCGCTTTGCCCTTGCTCTGGAACGGCGTCAGCAGGGAGAGCATCTGCGGGTTCTCGGCAATTTCCGGGGTGTATAGCACGCGCTCGCTTTTTCCGTCCGGGTAGGTAACTTTTTTCTTCAGGTTGACCGGGATCAGCTGATAGTGCACCAGCTTCATCTCGCCGTTGCGGAACTCAAAGTCCGCGCGGCCCACGTATTTGCCCCACTCGTGTGCCTGCACGATCCAGATGCCGTTCTGGCGATCCGGCGCGCACGGCGTGCCCGGCACGTAGTCCACCTGTTTTTTATTCTCAGAGGCCATGCAGACCGGGTCCTGCGAGTGACCGCCCACAATCATCGCCAGCGACCCCGCAGGCAGGCTGCGCGCCATCTCCACGTCGCCCGGCGCGTTGGAGCCGTGCTCGCCGTTGTCGTAATGCCCCATGTGCGTGGTGGCAATGATCACGTCCGGCTTCTCGTTCTGCTGTAGTTCCTGAATCACCAGCTTCGCTTCATCCGCGGGTTTGCGGAACTCGATATCGGTGAAAAACTCCGGGTTACCGATTTTCGCCGTATCGTCGGTGGTTAAGCCGATCACGGCAATTTTCAGATCCTGGCGCTTAAACAGCGCCCACGGCTTAAACAGGCGCTCGCCGGTGCTTTTCTGATAGATATTGGCCGAGAGGAACGGGAATTTGGACCACTTTTCCTGCTGGCGCAAAACCGAGAGCGGATTATCAAACTCGTGGTTGCCGACGGCCATCGCGTCGTAGCCGATTAAATTCATGCCGCGGAAGTCCGGCTCCGCGTCCTGTAAATCCGATTCCGGCACGCCGGTATTAATATCGCCGCCTGAAAGCAGCAGCACGCTGCCGCCCTGCGCCGCAACCTCTTTGCGAATACCGTCCACCAGCGTTTTTTGCGCCGCCAAACCGTATTCACCATATTCGCTGCGCCAGAAATGGCCGTGGTGATCGTTGGTATGCAATATTGTGATTTTGTAGGTTTTATCTTGCTCGTAGGCCTGCGCCGGCAGGCTTGCCATGCCCCATGCGGCGAACAGCGCCAGCGCAACGCCACGCTTCATTAATTTCATTTCTCTCTCCCTGACCCGTAAACAAACGCAAAAATTACAATGAGTAATAAGAATAGACAAATATGTTTTCAGAATTGCGACTTTCATCAAAAGTCACGGACGGGTATGTTAGTCGGATAATAATGACTCCCTGCACATCTAATAACAAAACAACGTGGTATTTATGGCAATCAGTGAATCAACCCCGGCCTCGCCGCCAAAATCGCGCACCTCTTTTAAGGTCTTGGGCGCAATCAGTCTCTCTCATCTGCTCAACGATATGATCCAGTCGCTGATTCTGGCGATTTATCCGCTGCTGCAGTCAGAGTTCTCATTAACCTTCGTGCAGATCGGCATGATCACCCTCACCTTCCAGCTCGCCTCCTCGCTGCTGCAGCCGGTGGTGGGCTACTGGACGGATAAATATCCGATGCCGTGGTCGCTGCCGATTGGCATGTGCTTCACCCTAAGCGGGCTGGTGCTGCTGGCGATGGCGGGCAGCTTTGAAACCGTGCTGGTGGCGGCAGCGCTGGTGGGCACCGGCTCGTCGGTGTTCCACCCGGAATCATCCCGCGTGGCGCGGATGGCCTCCGGCGGTCGCCACGGCCTGGCGCAGTCGCTGTTCCAGGTGGGCGGCAACTTCGGCAGCTCGCTCGGACCGCTGCTCGCCGCGGTCATTATCGCCCCCTACGGCAAAGGCAACGTGGCGTGGTTCGTGCTGGCCGCCCTGCTGGCGATTATCGTGCTGATTCAGATCAGCCGCTGGTACGCCGCTCAGCACCGCGTTAATAAAGGCAAACCTGTAGCGAAGGTAATCAATCCCCTCCCTCGCAATAAGGTTATTCTGGCCGTTAGCGTGCTGCTGGTGCTGATTTTCTCGAAATACTTCTATATGGCGAGCATCAGCAGCTATTACACCTTTTATCTGATGCAAAAATTCGGATTATCGGTACAAAACGCGCAGTTCCACCTGTTTGCCTTCCTGTTTGCGGTGGCCGCCGGTACGGTCATTGGCGGGCCTGTTGGCGATAAAATTGGGCGTAAATACGTCATTTGGGGCTCTATCCTCGGCGTAGCGCCGTTTACCCTTGTTTTACCCTACGCAAGCCTTGAATGGACGGGCATTTTAACCGTGATCATTGGTTTTATCCTCGCATCGGCCTTCTCGGCGATTCTGGTCTATGCGCAGGAGCTCCTGCCGGGCCGTATCGGCATGGTTTCTGGGCTGTTCTTCGGTTTTGCCTTCGGGATGGGCGGCCTTGGCGCAGCGGTGCTGGGGATGGTTGCGGACCACACCAGCATCTTCCTGGTTTATAAAATCTGCGCTTTCCTGCCGCTTCTTGGGATGTTGACCATATTCCTGCCTGATAACCGTCACAAAGCCTGATTTTCCGGTCGCCAAAGTGTAACTTTGGCGACCTTCCCCCTTGATGCCATAAGGGTTTCCTCTCACCTTCTCCTTCGAATTTATCAAAATGCGCTTTTTTTCACGGATATTGCTGTTTTAATCAAACTTCAACAATTATTCATAAACATAAGCGCATAAATTGTCATAAACTATTACTCGGTTTTTTGGTTTTTCGCCAAAAATGGAACACCCACAACGAAAGGAGACGGAATGCACCACGCCACACCGCTTATCACCACCATTGTTGGTGGACTTGTGCTTGCTTTTATCCTTGGCATGATTGCCAATAAACTTCGTATTTCTCCTCTTGTAGGCTATTTGTTAGCGGGTGTGCTGGCGGGACCGTTTACGCCAGGTTTTGTTGCGGATACCAAACTGGCTCCTGAACTGGCGGAATTAGGCGTGATTCTGCTGATGTTTGGCGTCGGTCTTCACTTTTCGCTGAAGGATTTGATGGCGGTAAAGGCCATCGCCATACCCGGCGCAATCGCCCAAATCGGCGTGGCGACGCTGCTGGGGATGGCGCTTTCGGCACTGCTTGGCTGGTCGCTGATGACCGGCATCGTTTTTGGGCTGTGTCTCTCAACCGCCAGCACCGTGGTGCTGCTGCGCGCGCTTGAGGAGAGGCAGCTGATAGACAGCCAGCGCGGGCAAATCGCCATTGGCTGGCTGATTGTTGAAGATCTGGTGATGGTGCTGACGCTGGTTCTGCTGCCCGCCGTCGCCGGAATGATGGAAAAAGACAACGTCGGCCTTGCCTCGCTGGCGCTGGATATGAGTATCACCATCGGTAAGGTGGTGGCGTTTATCGCCATTATGATGCTGGTGGGCCGTCGCCTGGTGCCGTGGATCATGTCCCGCAGCGCGGCAACCGGCTCGCGCGAGCTGTTCACCCTCTCCGTTCTGGCCCTGGCGCTGGGCATAGCCTTCGGCGCCGTCGAGCTGTTCGACGTCTCCTTCGCGCTGGGCGCGTTCTTCGCCGGGATGGTGCTGAACGAATCGGAGCTGAGCCACCGCGCCGCGCACGACACGCTGCCGCTGCGCGATGCTTTCGCGGTTCTGTTCTTCGTCTCCGTGGGGATGCTGTTCGACCCGCTGATCCTGATTCAGCAGCCGCTGGCCGTATTGGGCACGCTGGCAATCATTATCTTCGGCAAGTCGGTCGCCGCCTTCTTCCTGGTGCGGATGTTTGGCCACTCGCCGCGCACGGCGCTGACCATTGCCGCCAGCCTGGCGCAGATCGGTGAGTTTGCCTTTATCCTCGCGGGCCTGGGCATGGCGCTGGACCTGCTGCCGCAGGCCGGACAAAACCTGGTGCTGGCGGGGGCGATACTGTCGATTATGCTCAACCCGGTGCTGTTTGCCCTGCTGGAGAAATACCTCGAGAAAACCGAAACCCTTGAAGAGCAGACGCTGGAAGAGGCGACGGAAGAAGAGAAGCAGATCCCGGTGGATATCTGTAACCACGCGCTGCTGGTCGGCTTTGGCCGCGTCGGCAGCCTGCTCGGCGAGAAGCTGATGGCGCAGGGCATTCCGCTGGTGGTGATTGAAACCTCGCGCACCCGCGTTGACGAGCTGCGCGAGCGCGGCATTCGCGCGGTGTTAGGCAATGCGGCCAATGAAGAGATCATGAATCTGGCGCATCTGGACTGTGCCCGCTGGCTGCTGCTGACCATTCCGAACGGCTATGAAGCGGGTGAGATTGTGGCTACCGCCCGGGAAAAATGCCCGACCATCGAGATTATCGCCCGCGCGCACTATGACGACGAAGTGGACTACATCACCGAGCGCGGTGCGAATCAGGTGGTGATGGGCGAGCGTGAAATTGCGAATACGATGCTGACGCTGCTGGAGAAACCGCCGGTAGAAGAGGCGGTGACGGGGTAGGTTTTGTGCCCTGATACCCCCTCACCCCGCCCTCTCCCCATAGGGGCGAGGGAGAAAAGACGGCTCCGAGCGATCCCCTCTCCCCTATGGGGAGAGGGTTAGGGTGAGGGGTCTTCTTTTACCTGTCCCAATACGCCTCTTCGAGGCTGTCTTCCCTTTCCGGCAGGCCGCGCGTCAGGCGCGGGGAATGCTGGTTCAGCACCTGATAGCTCACGCGGTTCGCGTACTTGCACACCTGCGCCAGCGACGAATAGGTCAGCCAGCTGAACGTGTGCTTGCTGGAGTTCGGCACGTTGGTTTTGTGGTAGGCGTTAGCCGTGATGTCGTGAAGCAGCGCCGCCAGCGCGCCGTCGCCCGCGCCGTTGGTGTTCATGATCTTCTCCGGCCCGCCCATGTACGGGGCGATATGGGAGAAAATGCGTAGCGGATTTACGCAGTCCTTGTGGCGCATTGCGCGGCTGAACTCGTACTGGTTGAACTCGGCAATCGCGCCCGGCAGCAGCGGATGCTGGGTTTTACGCTTGCTCTCTTCCTCGGTGAAGCCCGCCATATACAGCCCCACCGGCCCGGCGGTGCAGAGCACCAGATCGACCCAGTCCAGCGCTTTATCAGAAGCCAGCAGCGGATCGCTTTCGCCGGTCAGCGCCTCGGCCTCTTCCTCGTTCATCGCCAGAATCGAGACGTGCTCCTTCAGGAACGCCTGCCACCACTCCGGGTTATCGGCGATCACGAACTTAGTGCCCAGCGTCAGGACCACCGGCACGTTGTATTTCTTCGCGTATTCCACCGCCTTCATGGTCGCTTCCGGCATCGGCTCGCCCGGCTTGCAGCGCACCAGATAGGAGGTCAGCACCAGCGCAGAAGCGCCCGCGATCACCTCTTCCGGGATGCTCTCGGCGCGCAGCTTGTTCATGTGGCCCGGGCTGATGGCAAAGGTGCGCTCGCCGGAATCGCTGATTAGCGTAAAGCAGCGGCCAATCGGCCCGTCTACGCCCTGTAGATAGTTCAGATCGGTACGGCTGGAGGTGTTGCAGAGGTAGCGATAGGCGTAGCCGCCGATTTCGATGTTGCTGCACATCACGCCCAGCAGCACCGAGCGGTCGTCTGCCAGCACGGAGTAGTTGTGCATGGTGTTGCCGATGGTTCCCCCGGCGAACTGATGGGTGATGAGATTTTCACGCACCAGCTCCTGGTACAGCGCTTCCGCAACGTCATCCTCAATGACCAGAGAATGCCCGGCGCTCAGCCCATAACGGGCGACAAACGCGTCATCCACTTTCGCTTCAATGTCCACCAGCGTCTGGTCGATACCGACCACCCATGCCGCGCTCGTTTCGTTTACGGGCTGAATTTGCTGCAGCAGCGGATCGCGGGCGTTGACGGGAAAGTAGTGTTTGGATTTACGTTTACCGGGAAATTTCATGGTCTGAGCTATGCAAGGGATATGGGCCGGGAATGGTAGCACAAACCCGGCCCTGAGCGCGATCAGCGGCTGTTGGTCACCAGAGAGGCCATCATCTCGATATGCTCAGGAGAATCGTTAAGTGCCGGAATATATTCATACTTCGTTCCTCCCGCTTCGAGGAAGAACTCTTTATTTTGTACGGCGATCTCTTCAAGCGTCTCCAGACAGTCCGCCGAGAAGCCCGGCGACATCACCTGAATGTGCTTCACGCCCTTCTCGCCGAGCATTTTGAGCGTTTCATCGGTGTACGGCGTGAGCCATGGCTCGCGCCCGAAGCGCGACTGGAACGTCATCATCACCTTCTCCGGCGGCAGGCCGAGCGCAGAGACCAGCTCGCGGGTGGTGTCGCGGCAGCGCTGCGGGTAATCGTCCCCTTCATTGGCGAAACGCTGCGGAATGCCGTGATAGGAGAGCAGAAGCAGATCCGGCTCGCCGTGCTTTTCAAACGACGCGCGCGCGCTGCTGGCAAGCGCCTTGATATAGAGATCGTTATCCGCGTAGTCGCGAATAAAGGTGATGCCCGGAATGCGGCGGCGCTTCGCCAGAATGCGCGCCAGCTCGTCCCAGACGGCAGCCACCGTGGAGCAGGAATACTGCGGATAGAGCGCCAGCACGACGATGTGGTCAACGCCCTGCGCCAGCAGGTTTTCCACTGCGCTTTCCAGCGACGGTTTGCCGTAGCTCATGGCCAGCGCCACCGGCATATCCGGCAGACGGGCGGCCAGCGCCTTTTCCTGACGACGGCTGTACACCATCAGCGGCGAGCCCTCTTCCATCCACACGGACTGGTAGAGCTTTGCCACGCGCGGGGAACGAATCGGCAGAATAACGCCGCGCAGCAGCGGCCACCACAGCAGGCGCGGCGTATCCACAACGCGCGTGTCGCTCAAAAACTGGCGCAGATAGCGGCTTACCGCTGCAGGGGTGGGGGCTTCGGGTGTACCTAGATTGGCAAGCAAGATGCCGGTTTTCGCCTGACTCATTCACGCCTCTTAACCATTTGATAGGTTGTCAATTGTAGCGGAAATGCGTTTAAACGGAACCAATTGCAGCAAAAGGAGAATGAGAAAATTTCTCACCCGGGGAGCCGGGTGAGAGACATGCGATTAGCCGAGGATTTTTTCCAGCTCTGCACGCACGTCAGCGACAGGCTGAGTCCCGTCAACTTTCGCGTATTTGGTGTTACCCGCTTCCGCTTCTTTAGAGTAGTAGCCGATCAGCGGCGCGGTCATCTGATGGTATTCCACCAGGCGCTTGCGCACGGTCTCTTCCTGGTCATCTTTACGGGTGGTCAGCTCTTCGCCAGTCACGTCGTCTTTGCCTTCAACCTTAGGTGGGTTGAATTTGATGTGGTAAACGCGGCCAGAAGCAGCGTGCACGCGGCGGCCCACGATGCGGTCAACGATCAGCTCGTCCGGCACGTCGAACTCCAGCACGTAGTCCACGTTGATGCCCGCTTCTTTCATGGCGTCAGCCTGCGGAATGGTGCGCGGGAAGCCGTCCAGCAGGAAGCCGTTGCGGCAATCTTCCTGAGCAATGCGCTCTTTGACCAGCGCGATAACCAGTTCGTCGGTTACCAGCTTGCCTGCGTCCATGATGTCTTTCGCCTGTTTGCCCAGCTCGGAGCCAGATTTAACAGCGGCACGCAGCATGTCACCGGTAGAGATTTGCGGAATACCGTATTTCTCCATGATGAACTGAGCCTGAGTTCCTTTACCCGCGCCCGGAGCGCCAAGCAGAATAATACGCATTGCGAAAATCCCCTCAAATGTCGTTTCAATTTTTCAAAAGCGCTAAACAATACCACCAGAACGGGCGTGGCTCAAGGAAGGCGGGAAGGCTGAAACGGTTAACGGGGGAGATAATTTGGCGGAGTGGAGAGGATTGCCCCCTCACCCTGCCCTCTCCCCAAAGGGGAGAGGGTGTTCAAGTTCCCTCTCCCCTTTGAGGAGAAGGTTAGGGTGAGGGGTAAGGTTTTGGTTTAATTACGCCAGCAGCAGCGCATTCACGCGTTTAATGAACAGGTTAGGATCTTCCAGCGTGCCGCGCTCGGCCAGCAGGGACTGATCCAGCAGCAGCTCTACCCACTCGGCGAAGCGGGCTTCGTCCTGGGTATCGGCGGCGCGTTTCACCAGCGGGTGATCCGGGTTCAGCTCGAAGATGTATTTCACTTCCGGCATCGCCTGGCCCGCGGCGGCAAACAGCTTCGCCATCTGGGTGCCCATTTCGTCCGCGTCGGTGGTCACAATCGCCGGGGTATCGGTCAGGCGGTGGGTGAAGCGCACCTCTTTCACGCGGTCGCCCAGCAGGGTTTTCACGCGCTCAACGAACGGCTCCAGCGCCTTTTCGGCCTCTTTCGCGCTTTCGTCCACTTCGTCCGCCAGCTTGTCGATGGACTCGTCGGCTTTCGCTACGGACTGGAAGGATTTACCGTCGAACTCGGTCAGGTAGTTCATCATCCACTCGTCGATGCGGTCGGAAAGCAGCAGCACTTCGATGCCCTTCTTACGCAGCAGCTCCAGGTGCGGGCTGCTCTTCGCCGCGGCGTAGCTGTCGGCGGTGATGTAGTAGATCTTCTCCTGCCCTTCCTTCATGCGGGAAACGTACTCTTCCAGAGACACGTTCTGCTCGGAAGAATCGGTATGCGTAGAGGCAAAGCGCAGCAGCTTAGCGATAGCTTCAACGTTCGCGGTGTCTTCCGCCGGGCCTTCCTTCAGCACGAGGCCGAACTGTTTCCAGAAGGTCTGGTATTTTTCCGCATCGTCTTTCGCCAGTTTTTCCAGCATCTGCAGCGTACGCTTGGTCAGCGCGTTGCGCAGGTTGCGGGTGACGGTGCTGTCCTGCAGGATTTCACGCGAAACGTTCAGCGGCAGATCGTTAGAATCAATCAGGCCGCGGGTAAAGCGCAGGTAGTTCGGCATGAACTGCTCGGCGTCGTCCATGATGAACACGCGCTGGACGTACAGCTTCAGGCCGTGCTTGTGATCGCGGTTCCACATATCCCACGGTGCCTGGGCCGGGATGTACAGCAGGCTGGTGTACTCCTGCTTACCTTCCACGCGGTTGTGGCTCCAGGTCAGCGGATCGGTATAGTCGTGGGCGATGTGCTTGTAGAACTCGTTGTATTCGTCGTCTTTAATTTCAGACTTGTTGCGCGTCCACAGGGCCTGCGCCTTGTTGATTTTCTCCCAGGAGACAACGGTTTCCCCGTCCTGCTCTTCCTGTTTTTCTATCTCAACCGGCAGCGCGATGTGGTCAGAATATTTGCTGATGATGGAGCGCACGCGCCAGTCGTTCAGGAAATCGTCTTCGCCTTCACGCAGGTGCAGGGTGATCTCGGTGCCGCGATCCGCTTTGGTGATGTCGTCAACGGTGTACTCGCCTTCGCCTTTGGATTCCCAGAAGACGCCGTTTTCCGCGCTCTCTCCCGCCGCGCGGGTGCGCACGGTGACTTTATCCGCCACGATGAACGCCGAGTAGAAGCCCACGCCGAACTGGCCGATCAGCTGGCTGTCTTTCGCCTGGTCGGAGCCCATAGACTCCAGAAACGCCTTGGTGCCGGATTTCGCGATGGTGCCGAGATGGTCGATCACCTCGTCGCGGTTCATACCGATGCCGTTATCGGCGATGGTCAGGGTGCGGTTCTCTTTGTCAAAAGAGACGCGCACGCGCAGCTCGCCGTCGCCTTCGTACAGGTCCGGATTAGACAGCGCGCGGAAGCGCAGCTTGTCCGCCGCGTCCGAGGCGTTGGAAATCAGCTCGCGCAGGAAAATTTCTTTATTGGAATACAGGGAATGGATCATCAGGTGCAGAAGCTGTTTTACTTCTGACTGGAAACCGCGGGTTTCTTGTCCTTTCATCTAAGTCGACCTCAACAATGCCATTTAATGGGGTTTGAAAACGTTGAGTGAGAGATGGGGATAAGGGGGAGAAATTTCAAGCGGAGGCCGCGAAGGCAGCCTCCGTTTGGTCAGAAAGTAATCTTGTGACGTCCGGCTAAAGAGTGCGACAGCGTGGTGCCGTCGACCATCTCCAGCTCGCCGCCGACCGGCACGCCGTGGGCGATGCGGCTGGCGTCGACGCCGTACTGGCCGCAAAGCTCGGCGATATAGTTCGCCGTCGCTTCCCCTTCCACCGTTGGGTTGGTGGCGAGGATCACCTCTTTGATCGTTTCCGATTCAAGGCGCTGCTCAAGACGGTCCAGACCGATATCGTCCGGGCCAATGCCGTCCAGCGGGGAAAGATGCCCCATCAGCACGAAGTAGCGGCCGGAAAACTGCCCGGTTTGCTCAATGGCGTAGATGTCCGCAGGACTCTCCACCACGCAAATCTGACCGTTTTCCTGACGACGCGGGTTCGTGCAGATGTTGCAGACGTCCTGCTCGGTAAAGGTACGGCAATCCGCACAGTGACCAATTTCCGACATGGCGCGGGTCAAAGCCTGCGCCAGGCGCATCCCGCCGCTGCGGTCGCGCTGCAATAGCGTAAACGCCATGCGCTGCGCCGACTTCGGGCCAACGCCCGGCAGGCAGCGCAGCGCTTCCATTAACTGCGTGAGCAGCGGACTGGTTTGCATCAGAACGGCATCTTGAAGCCCGGCGGCA
The DNA here is from genome assembly GCA_018231245.1 of Gorgopas trochilus. NCBI lineage: Eukaryota > Metazoa > Arthropoda > Insecta > Lepidoptera > Hesperiidae > Gorgopas > Gorgopas trochilus. The sequence goes on from DWRP01000004.1 coordinate 130,703, forward strand.
GCTGCATACCGCTGGAAACAGAGGCCATTTTCTCTTTCTGGGTTTCGTCGATACGGCGCGCGGCATCGTTAAACGCGGCGGCAACCAGATCTTCCAGCATATCTTTGTCGTCTTCGAGCAGGCTTGGGTCGATTTCAACGCGGCGGCAGTTATGCGCGCCGTTGATGGTCACTTTGACCAGACCCGCGCCGGATTCACCCGTGACTTCCAGCTGAGCGATCTCTTCCTGCATCTTCTGCATTTTTTCCTGCATCTGCTGAGCCTGCTTCATCAGGCCACCCAGACCGCCTTTTCCACCAAACATAGGCTTCTCTCTCTTTCACGTTTAAGGATTACAACCGTAAGCCAGGCTCACGATCAAATGGGGCGAATACTTTCTTCATCCAGATCGGCGTCGAAGAACCGGCGCAGGGTCTGAATGTTGTTATCCGCAATAATCGACTCGCGCGCCTGCGCGAGCTTCTCTTCATAAATCGCCTGTCGCCACTCCAGCGGCGTTTTCACGGCCGGATTATCATCTTCAATGATAGTCAATTCAACCGGCGCACCGTGCAATGCAGAGAGCGCCTCCGCCAGCGCTTTTTGCGCGCCAGGGGAATTAAGATGCCGCTGGCCCGGACGCAAATGCAGGCGGATGGTATTCCCCTCCTGCTCTTTCCAGGCGTTCAGCGCGACCTGTTCTACCAGCTTCGGTAAATGCAATTTGCTGACCTCGGCGGCCCAGGCGTCGCGCTCGATCGATTCCTCGGCGAGCTTCGCGGAAAGCTCCGGCGTTTTTTCATGCTCCAGCGCTTTTTTCAGCGCCTTTGGCGTGGCGACCTCTTCCTTCACCGTTTCGATGATGGTGGTCGCCTTCCAGCGGTAAGCCTCTTCCTTCACCGGGGCTTTTTGCTCGAGCGCGGATGGCGCAGGGCGCGACTGTACGCGCTCCGTTACCGAGGCCAGACGTTCAAGCGCGGCGTTGTTCACCGGCCGCGCTCTTGCAGGCGCTGCCGGTTCACTCTTTTTTGGTTTGGTTACTCCCTGCGCGCGCTGCAGCTGGCTGCGTGCGGCAAGCACCGAACTGGTGGCATCCGACAGCGGCACGTTTTGCTGCGGTGGCGGCGTCGGCTGCGGGGGCACCTGCTGCGGCGACATCACTGCCGTGGGCGCGACCGGCGCAAAGGACTGTCGCGGCACTTCCGGCTCCGGCAGCGGCATGCGCGGGTGGAACGCCAGCGCGCGCAGCAGCGTCATTTCAACGCCCATGCGGCGATCCGGCGCGAAAGGCAGCTCCTTGCGGCCAATCAGCAGGGTCTGGTAGTACAGCTGAATGTCGGCAGGCGGCACGGTGCGGGCCAGCTCGCGCATCCGCTGTTCGATGGACGCCATATCCGCGCCGATGGCCGACGGGGAAAGCTGCAGCATCGCCACGCGGTGCAGGAGGCCGAGCATCTCCACCAGCAGCGATTCCCACTCGACGCCGCGGGCGGCGGCATCGTTCACCAGCGACATCACGCGCTCGCCGTTGGCGGCAATCATCGCCTCAATGAGCGAGAGCGCCTGATCGTCGTCCAGCGTGCCGAGCATGGTGCTAACCGCGTCGGTTGAAAGCTTGCCGTCACCGCTGGCAATGGCCTGATCGGTAAGGCTGAGCGCATCGCGCAGGCTGCCGTCCGCCGCGCGCGCCAGCAGCTGCAGGGCGCGAGGCTCGTGGACAATCTTCTCTTCGTCGAGAATGTGCTCAAGCTGGGCGCGGATCTGCTCGACGTCCAGCGCCTTCAGGTGGAACTGAAGGCAGCGCGACAGGATCGTGACCGGCAGCTTTTGCGGATCGGTGGTCGCCAGCAGGAACTTGACGTGCGACGGCGGCTCTTCCAGCGTTTTCAGCAGGGCGTTGAAGCTGTGGCGCGACAGCATGTGCACTTCATCGATCAGGTAGACCTTGAAGCGGCCGCGCGCCGGCGCGTACTGCACGTTGTCGAGCAGGTCGCGGGTGTCTTCCACCTTGGTGCGCGAGGCGGCGTCGATTTCGATCAGATCGACAAAGCGCCCCTGCTCGATCTCACGGCAGTTGTCGCACACGCCGCACGGCGTGGCGGTGATCCCGGTTTCGCAGTTCAGTCCCTTTGCCAGCAGGCGGGCAATAGAGGTCTTACCGACGCCGCGGGTGCCGGAAAAAAGATAGGCGTGATGGATGCGACCTAGCGACAAGCCGTTCGCCAGGGCCGTCAGCACATGCTCCTGACCGACAACGTCAGCAAAGGTTTGTGGTCGCCACTTACGGGCTAACACCTGATAACTCATGGGCAGGCTCTGCAACGCTGGAAGGTGAATTTATGGAGGGGAATGCTATCACAACCTCACCCGTTGAGCGAGGTTGTGAAAACCGGGATTAATGACCCGGGAATGGCACCAGGCTGTAGCTGGTAATACCCTGTTTTTCGAGGCGCTGTTCGCCGCCCAGATCGAACAGGTTGATGATGAAGGCCGCGTCGGTCACTTCACCACCCAGACGACGGATCAGCTTCACGGTCGCTTCGATGGTGCCGCCGGTCGCCAGCAGATCGTCCACCACCAGCACTTTGTCGCCTGGCTTAATGGCATCCACGTGGATTTCCAGCTGATCGGTGCCGTATTCCAGCTCGTAGCTTTCCGCGATGGTTTCGCGCGGCAGCTTGCGCGGCTTGCGTACCGGTACAAAACCGACGCCCATTGCCAGCGCAACCGGTGCGCCAAACAGGAAGCCGCGGGCTTCGGTCCCTACGACTTTGGTGATCCCGGCGTTTTTATAACGCTCGACCAGCAGTTCAATGCTGAGCGCGTACGCTTTCGGGTCTTCCAGCAAGCTGGTGACATCACGGAAAAGAATGCCAGGCTTTGGATAATCCTGGATGCTTTTGATGCTGTTTTTAAGATATTCAAGCTGCTGTGCAGTTGCGGTCATCGGTTTGTGCCTAAATGAAACAGTGTGACTCACGGCGCGCGACGAGTCGGTCAAGGTAACAATTGTTTAACCTTTAACCAGGCGCACCTGTGCTCGAAAACGGTCGAATTTACTGGCTGCGCGCGATAATTGCAACAGCCATGATAAGGCTTCCGTGCTTTTATTGCTTTTCGTCCACCACGGGGATTCGCCACATGAAGAAAAGCAGGCAGCTGAGGATAATAAGCAGCAGAATACGCACCCACAGCATGTGTACCATCCACAGTGAAACGGCGAAGGTCAGCAGGATCACCGCAACTGCGCGCGGCTTCGCGCCCGGCGGCATCGCGCGGTGCTTTTGCCAGTGGCGCAGATAGCCGCCAAACCATGAGCGATAGAGCAGCCAGTGGTGAAAGCGCGGCGACGAGCGGGCGAAGCACCAGGCCGCCAGCAGGATAAACGGCGTGGTCGGCAGCAGAGGCAAAACGACGCCCAGCGTGCCAAGCACTACCGCGAGCCAGCCAATGATGATTAAAATAGTACGCTGCATAATGCGAATCGTTATCAAACTGAACGGCTACTTTACCACTGGAGAGCGTTTTGAAAACAGCCCTGCTTCTGGAAACGCTGCAAAATCAGCTGACCGCGCTGCGCGCGCAGGCCGCGCCGCTGATGGGGCACGCCACGCTGAAGCCGCGCTTCGACCGACAGCTTTTTCGCACCCGCAGCACGCGCATTCAGGACTATCTTACCGAAGCGCAAACCCAGCTCGACGCGCTGCGCCATGCGGTAGAGAGCGGACAGAAGAACCAGGTTGCCTGGCTTGCCGAACATCTAACCGAGCAGCTCACCGCCCTGCACCGCGAAATTATCGCCTGGCCGCTGCGCGCCTGGGACAGCGCCTCGCCGGGGCTGGGCAAGTGGCAGCGCAAGCGTCTGGAAAACCAGGAGTTTGAGCGCCGCCTGTTTGAAATGAAGCACGAGCGGGAAACGCGGCTACGCGCGGCCGAAACGCTGGAAGAACAGCAGCGACTAATGCGAGAAATTACCGCCCTGGAAGGACGCCTCGTTCGCTGCCGCCAGGCGCTGGATGAGATTGAACGCGTGATTGAACGCCTGACCCGATAACTGGAGCCCTGCATGTCACTTGAAAACGCCCCCGACGAGGTCAAACTGGCCGTCGATTTAATTATGCTGCTGGAGGATCACGCTATTCCGGCGGAAACGGTGCTGAAGGCGCTGGAGATTGTTAGAAAGGATTTTGAGGGTAAGGTTTCACGCTCGCCCCTCCCCCCGGCCCTCTCCCCTGAGGGGAGAGGGGGAAAAGCGGACTCGTGACTATCATTCAGCCCGCACCAGACTGTTCCCTCTCCCTTCAAGGGATAGGGGGAAAAGCGGACTCGTGGCAATCATTCAG